>APFE030319653.1:39469-64118 GCA_000404065.3 Pinus taeda
TTCCAACTTGATCAATCATCCATAAACAGCAACCTGCAATCCAGAGACATGATCCATATGTCTAAAAATAGACATAGTCTAAAAATAGACTTGCGCCAAAAATAGCCTGCGGGCCCACTTAGTGAAGGCGACTCTTTTCACTAAGCTCCATCATCTTGTTGCAATCTCAACATTTAAGACTATCATTATCTATTTTTATCTTGAAGTGTATTCCCATTAGGTAAGGGTGCCATTGCTTTAGGGCATGTGGTATTGCCAACATTTCCTCATCATAAATAGTTTTTTGTAAATACTTTCCCTTAATTGGACAAATTTCAAAAGAAACAGGTATTCCTTCCTGCATTATAAAAACACCAATTCCATTTCCTAAGGCATCACACTCCACCACAAAGGTTTTTTTAAAGTCTATTGTCACTAAAACTGGAGCTTGGCACATTGCCTCTTTAAGATTTTCAAAGGACAAATTTTCTTCTAGAGTCCAAAAAATGCATCTTTCTTTAGTAATGTTGTTGGAGGTGTTGCTATTTTCCCATAATTCTTAACAAACTTGTGATAATACCCTATCAACTTGAGAAATTCTCGAATATGCTTTGGGGCTGTGTGGATTTTTCATTCCTTAATGGATTTAATTTTGTTACAATCTACCTTAACACCCTCATGAGATATAATATGACCCAAATATTCCACCTCATGTGCCCTAAAGAAAAATTTATAGGTTTTTGCATACAATTGTTTCTCCTCTAACAGTTTGAGCACATTGTCAACATGTTGAACATGATCCTTCTAAGACATGTTGTAGATTAGTATATCATCAAAAAATACTAACACAAAATTTCTAAGGAAGGTTTTGAAAATGGAATTCATCAAACCTTGAAAAGTAGAAGATGGATTAGTAAGGCCAAAAGGCATGACCAAAAATTCATAATGACCTTCATGAGTTCTTAAAGTTGTTTTCGAAATGCCTTGAGTTATTATTCTAATTTGATGATATGTTGAATGAATATCCAAATTGGTGACGTAAAATTGCTCCATGTAATTCATCCAATAATTCGTTGATGACGGGAATGGAATTTTTTTCTTTAATAGTTAGCTTGTTGAGTTCCATATAATATGTACATATACACCATGATCCATCCTTCTTGTGTACCTATTGTACCTTAAGAAACCAATTTCCTGGCCGTAGAGAAATTGTGCTTAAGACATTAATGTTTGTAATTACTGTCACTTTATTGTTTGTTGTATTCTTAAATGAAGGACCTAGAAAACTTGGTCTCTAACCCTTAATACATATGTGACTGGAAAATCTCAAAATGCCGTTTGTTGCTAGATATAAATGATGAATGAAGAAAGCTTGAAGGAGAAGTTAAAGATAATATGCTGCTTTACGCAGAACCTACTATTTGTCACTTAGAAAAATTATGAAAATGAGAACTAAATCATAGAAAATATGCTGCTTAGCACAGAAACTACTATCTATGACCCTTGGAGAAGTTAAAGATAATATGATGCCTTACACAGAAACTATTATCTATAACTTAGAAAGGAAGATAAAAACTTCAAGTATAGGAGCGCTTTTTTATGGAATTTTAACTTTATCTACATAAGCAAATATAGACCTGCAACTTCATTACTTACTTGAAAAAAGAAAACATAAGATGAGACATGACAAAGAAGTTACAAAATTACCCAACAATTCATGGAAACTTCTAATTCTTTCATAAGTCAACAATTATATCAGGAATACAGTGGCCTAGGCTCCGGGTTCTCCAAAATTCCAACCCCTTCTCTGTAAGTTTTCCTCCTTTAATAAATTTGTGAAACAGATGCTAATCTTTGGAACTGTCAAACTACTAAAACTGTTTCTCTAACTATCTGAAGTAAGAATTATTACAAACTATTACACAAAGGGTAAAGACATCTCAAAGAACATAAAATAACGGAAAATAACTGAACATAGAAGATGACAATGACTACTGGCTTTTTGGCTCTGTTAATCGGATCTTGAGTTCTTCTGTAGATGCTTTAATAATGATTAATCCACTTTAACCATAATAAACAGTGTTTTATTTGTGTAAACTTGGGCTTACACATGTATCGGGCACATTTCAATTGGCCAAAACACCAAGAAACTCGACCAATTGCCTTTTCTTCAGATTCGACTTTAAAACTGATTTTCCCTTTATACAACGAAATTAACGCAAACCTTTGGTTTACCACATAACTCAAAAAGAATTGAATTTGTTGCATAAACCCATCAGTTCTACCTTTTCAGCGCTCCGTTGACTTCCCATCGCAATCGCAATCGGCCCTTTCAAATGATATATCAATACAAAACTTAACAATATGCGATATCATGGATGCGCCAAAAGTATTAAACATAATATATACCATATCGGGTCTGGAATCTTCATCACAAATCGCAATCGGCAGGGCCCATATACATGTACATGAAGTACTTTATGATACGACGAACACGCCAAGACCTTTAAACATAATGCATATATTTTTGGGTCCAACTTTACCATCGCTCATCACAATAGGCAAGTGTTATGTGATATCACGGACCCGTCAAGACTTTAAAACATAATACATATGTTTTTGGATCCGCCTATCATAAATTGCAATCAACGGAACCAACATCCATTGCTCTACGGACCCGCGGAAGTAATAAATGTGATATATAATGTTTAAGGTCCGGCCAGGGGTGATATCATATAACTGATCATCGCAATCGGGAATTGGTGATTCCTGTGGTAATAATATAATTTATGTTGCATCTTTGCGATTGCGATTAACCGCATCGCTTAGCACATATATATTTTGGTTATGGCTCCATATAACCATTTATAATATGATTTAACTTGGTCGCATGGGTATACCGGGGCCAATTCTTTTATACTTTTTCTTTTAGCGATTCCGCTATACCATTATCACTTCTTCATCTTGCTTTTACCTTTTTTTGAAATATTTTCAAGTGATTCTTGAATGAAAAATGAATACTACAAGCAACAAAAGTGCATGTTACAACAGTACCAATACTACTAGAGTAGAGAAAGAACTTTGTCTAGGTTAAATTATACTTGCCTTTAGCATTTCTGAAACCATACATTCAATTTCACTCTTTTTGGATATCTTTAAGGTCTGATGTTTGGAGGAACGCTACCTAGAATTAACTTAATATCATGATCATGATTTTGAATAGGTGGGAGGCCTTTGGGAGCCTTAAATACCTTATAATGATTGTCCATGATTCTTTCGATATATGGACAAACAAATGATTTTGATGTTTGAACATCTAGTGAGCATAATTATGCAATTATGCCTCATTGTTCTTTCTTTAAAAACTTTTTCATGCCATTAGAGCTTATTATCTTCCTTGTTTTCTCTATGATGCCCCTTAATTCGATTTCATTTCCTTATCAAGAAAATTTCAAGAAAAGTTCTTGAAAATTAAAATCTATCATCCCCAAAGATTGTAACCATTAGACTCCTAATACAACATCAACACCACCCATTGGAATGGAAAGCATTGGATTGTTCAATACAAATCCTCAATTATTAGATTGATTCTTTTTTGTAAATAAGAAAGATTCTATTATATCAAAAGATGGTAATTACACGCAGATTGGGGTGTCTTGAGCTTATGCCTCTTACACCAGATACAAAAAATATTCTTGTAGTTCTTACAATAGTTACAACAAGTGCCACTTCCTCTAGGCTGAAAGGTGAGATAGAAAATATTATTGCCATTCTTACAAAAATTAAAAAAAGTGCTTAATGGCTTGAGAGGGTAATTACTAGAATTATGTAGAGACATAGTGAGAATCCAAAATGCAGAGTACCAAAGACATGCAAAGAGTACCAAAAAAGACCTGGGAGTTATTAAGCTTTATCGTCTAAAGGAATATCCTCCAGCCTGATAGGATTTTGGGGAGAACAACTAGCTAGGACATCCTCAGTAGCTTGGTGGATGGTGGAAGCACCGACTGTCTCTCTTTTTATGCTTAGAGAGCCTTCATCGCTAGCTTGCATGGTGGTGATGTGATGGTTAAGTAATGAATAGTGGGGCAAATCCTTGGTGATGAAGTGCCTGTGATGGACCGATTCCACATAAACTGTAAATTTTTCACTCAGCATATCTGATTTGGCCTCAAGTGATTTGGAATTTTCAAATTGTTCTTAAAGTTGAGGCCGAGCATGTTTCTTAGCTTCCAAGAGAGCTCAATGGTATGGCTATATAAGTTCTCCCTCACCCTAGTAAGGTCTAGGTCGAGTATCTAATTGAATTTAGTGTCTCCCTCTTCGGTGGTTAGCCACCTTCTAATATTGCACGCCTGCAGCTCCAGATTGTTAATGTGCTCTTAGGTTTTGAGGGCTATAGAGAAAACATAATTGAGGGAAGCTCTTCTTGTCGAAACCTCAAATCCAGCAGGGATACATACTAGGATTATCCCACCTTTCATTGTTGTAACCTTGACAGTGGAGGAGGGGTTGAGCCTCGCTGACGATCCAGATAATGATGGGAGGGGAATTAGGAGGAAATTCCATAACAATGGTGATGGAAATGAAGTCTCGAGGGAAAACAGAGTAGTGAGGAGATGCGAGTGGGTCAGGGTATTCATAGAAGGAGTAGGAAGCCGAGGTAGGAGCGAAGGAGGTAGCCATGAATGTGCGATTAATTATGACCAAAGAAAGGTACAAAGTAGTCATGAGAGAATAAGAAATGGTACTAGTCAAGGGACCAGGTAGGTAATGGTTCTAAAAGATCATTGCGATCTAGGATTTTCTTTCCTCACACGAAAAATTGAGAATGTTTCTCGCAAAGGAATTCATCATGAAGGGATTTGGAGATTGTATCAATCATGTTCGAGATATTGAAACGTGATCTCAGTATTGAGGCTCTCTTGTACTCCTTTGTCTTTATTATTTAAAGCATCGCAATCTCGGCAGAGAGGTCCTTCCTCCAGGTCCCTCCATGGAAGGGAGTGAATTCTTGTGTTGCCAATTGTACCTTCATTGGCCAACCTGTCAGCTAGGCTATTAGCCTTCTATTTGACAGCCTAGAAGTGGAGCTCACTCAGTTCTTTGATGTGTTGGTTGATGCAATGAAGGGTCTTGCTAAGCCTCAAGTTGTCTGTGACCTTTGTGACTATTGTGCTTTGTTGGCGCTTCTGAAAAGCCATAGTAGCTAGACTAGAATCCCCTTCCACGATGAGAGGCCAAAATCCTTGGACTTTGGTGATGTCAAGACCATGTTCTAGAGCTTGGAGTTCAGCTGCATTGTTGGTAGAAATTACCAAGCTTCCCGCGTATATCCAAATTATTTCCCCTTTTGAGTTTTTGAAAGCTCCCCCAAAGCCAACATCTCCAGGATTACCTTTGGTAGCTCCATCATAATTCATTTTAAGGATGTCATTTTCAGGAGGACACTCATGACAGGGAGGATCTATATTTTCCATCATCAGAGTCTTGTTGTTCAAAGGGGGAGGGTGTAGCTTGAGGAGTTGCAATATTCTCTTATCAGCAAGATGAGGGGTACCACTGAAGTTCAGAAATTTGGAGATGGTAATTGATTCACGGATTACCTATTTAATTGAGGTGAGGAGGCATTCTTCTAACTTTTTTTCATCTTTAAATATTATATCATTTCTCTCTTTCCAAACTACCCATCATATAGTACCCGGGATAATGTTTTGAGCCCTATGACCCATTGGGTGTGGGGAAATTGGAGGTCTCCAATTGTCCAAAGTGCTGAGGATGGAAGCCCTGTTCCTGTCAGAAGTTCTAAAACCAACTTCAGCCCACTCCCAAAGTATGTTGGTGTAATAAAAAATGTTCAAAATATGGTTAATTGTTCCTCATTCGATTCACAAAGAGGGCACCTTGATGAACAGTTGAATCCTCTTCTCCATCAATTGTCCCATGTCAAAATCTTCCCCTACACAGTTAACCATATAAAAAGAGTAATTTTGGGCCATAATTGTCTATCCCATAGATTTTTCCATTTTTTTTTAGGCTGAAGTTGGTCATGGTTTTGCATATAGCCATAGGCTTCTTCGAGATTGAAATGCCCTGCTAAATTTTTACCCCATCTAATATTATCCTCTCCTTTGTCGAATTGGATTTTTCTTTCTTGAATGGTGTTGACAAAGGTGTTACAGTGGAATTCGATGGATAGAGGTTCTCAGTCTTTATCTATCATCTAGTCTCTTCATCTATCACTTTCAATGATAGGCTTCCAGTAATGAGAAACCTTGTTCTTTCCTTTATCTTGCATAATAATGTGAGGCAAAGAAAACTGGTCCCTGTTTAATTCTAGTATTTGCTTCCAGGAATCCTCCTAGAAGAGGGATTTTTCTCCATTACTAATCTCCTAGAAGCTATGTTTTTGAATGATAGCTAAATTCCCCCAAGATTGATTCCATATCACAAAACCTTTGACGTCACTTGTAAGTCTGATAAGTTCATCATTTGAGTGAGTAGGTGCATATTTTTCCCTCCAATTGAGACCCCAAGGTGTCTACGGGTTATCTAGCCAATGCCACCATGTTTTGGCTCCTAGGACTTTCCCAAGAATATATGGATCCCTCAAACCTAGACCTCCTACATATTTGGGCTTGAAGACATTTTCTGAGGCTACAAGAGCCCATTTTATCTTTGAGTATGAGCCCCTCCATAAAAATTTCCTTTGAATGCATCTTATGGCATTGATGACTGTCTTGGGGGAAGCTAGAGAATAAAAAAGATACTGAGGCATGGCTTGCAGCACTGATTTAACTAGAAACAGTCTACTCGTCATATTAAGAGAGAAAATGGTCAAATTGGAAAGTCTTTTGCTAAGTTTGTTGAGAAGGTCCTCCCAATTGGATTTTTTGAAGGATTTTTCAGAGAGAGGAACACCCATATATCTGGAGGGGAGAGAAAAATTTTGGCAGCCAAGATTTCTAGTGATGTTTCTTTGAATGGGAAGGGAAGTGTTGAAGAAGAATAATTCATATTTTTCTAGGTAGATAGATGTTCCCGAGACTTCCAAAAAATAGTTGAGAATTTATTTGAATGTAACTTCTTCCTTGACCATGGGGATTCCCATTAATAGGGTATCATTGAAAAATTGTTGATGGGTCAAGGAGGGGGTATTGTTATGAATCTTGAGGCCCATGAGAGATTTATTAAGGTTGGCTTCCTTTAGGTTTCTGCTTAGGCCTTTGCCCATAATGACAAAGAGGAAGGGAGGCAAGTGGTCTCCCTATCTTATACCTCTAGAGGGACAGAAAGGCATGGAGGGGGAGCCATTGAAGAAGGCTCAAAAAACCATGGCCATGATCTAATTTATACAACCCTGATTGAATCCAAATGCCTTTAGGGCCTTCTGCATGTAATCTCAACTTAGTATCAAGTTGCATCATCATGCGAGGTTTCATTTGAGCTTTGAGAGAGTGAATCAATTCATGAGATAGAATAATGTTGTCCATATTCTAGTTGCCCTCCACATAGCCAAATTGGTTTGAAGATATATGGAGGAGAAGGACAAATTTGATTTTGATGGCTAGGACCTTAGAGATGATTTTGTAGATTACATTTCAGAGGGAAATAGGATGGAAGTGATCCAGAGAATCAACAACTTCTTCTTTAGGAATGAGAGTGAGTAAAGTGGCATTAAGAGATTTTAAAATATTTTTGTTGATTTTAGGGTCCTCCACTAGAGCATGAAATTCCTCTTTTAAGAAAGGTCAACAGGCTTTATAAAAATCAATAGCGAATCCATCAAGTTTGGGGGATTTTCTATTGGGCATGGAAATTACAACCTCCTCCACTTCTTGCATAGAAATTTCCCTTAGAAGCATTTTGTTTTTGTCCTGGTTGAGGATGGTAGGGATGTTCTGAGTGATTTCCTTGATTTTTTGGGTTTTGTCAACCTTGGGCTCCTCTAGAATTTTGTTGAAGTATTCATTTACCTCATTCAGTATGTCCTCATGGGTATGGACAATACTTCCATCTTTAGATTTGAGGCCAAGGATTTTGTTATGTCTCTTGTGCTGAATCATGGAGTGAGGGAAGAAGGAAGAGTTGCGTTCACCACACTTGAGCCATCAGATTCGAGACTTTTATTGCAAAAGTTTATCCTCCTGTAAGAATTTGTCTTCCCACCTCTTATGGAGTCTCATTTCTTGTTGTTTCATTTGGTCAGTGATGTCATTGCAGATGATTCCTTGTTGGAGATCTTCCATGCTTTGTTCTAGTTCCTTTTTGTCTTTGAAGATGTTGCCAAAGGCTTCTTTATTCTAGAATTTGATTTTATTTTTGATGAAATTTAACTTTTACTGGAATTGGTACATTCTTGTACCTAATTTGGATGGCAAGCCTTCCCACCAATTCTTCATGTTTTCAATGAACTCTAGGTGTTTAATCCAGAATGTCTCAAAATGGAAGGGCTGATTTTTGGGGCCATATGATATGTGCATGCTCAGTGCTATATTCCAATGATTCGAACCCATTTGGGGGAGGATGCGAGCTTCAGTCTCCAATAGGTAATATAAATGGCTTCTAAGAGAAGAAAATGATCTAGCCTAGAGGTGTTTTTTCGTACTCCACCTCTTCTGTTGTTCCAAGTGAAAGTGTCATTTACAATTGGGATGTCAATCAGACCAAGCTTGTCAATGGTCGCTTGGAAGACTTTTGAGCCTTTGTCCAACTTGCAAATCCATCCTTTCTTTTCATCAATATGTAGGACCATATTAAAATCCCCTACGATGATTATATAGGGTAGAGGTCTGGTATCAACGATTTTCATGACCGTGTTGAGCATTTGAATTCTCTCAACAACCTTGTGGGGAGAATTTTTGTTACACATATATTATAATTGGAACCAATGATGTTTAGAAATATAGTGATGGAGCTTCTCATTGCAACAAATGAGGTTAGATCATAAAGTAAGCTCTTCCATACAATTGGTTTCCCTCCTACAGCACCAATAGCTGAGTTGGTGATGTAGTTATAGTTTTCGAAGAAGTCCTTTTGAAGAGTCTTAAGGTTCTCCATAGCAATCTTAGTCTCTTGAATGAGAACAATGTCTGGTTTGTCTATGATGAGTTTGTGTTTTAGGATTCTTCTTTTTCCTGGACCATTTAAGCCTCTTGTATTCCATGAGATACAATTCATTGATAAATATTGGGGGTTAGAGTGAGAGCTTTTACCTCGCCCTCATTGAGAAGTCTTGCTCCATGTTTCTGGAGGAGTTATCCTGTGGTTTTCCTTCCTCTTTTTCTATTGGTTCCTTTGGGGTTTTACTTCTTGACTATCATGCTTTCCAGTTTTCCCTTGTATTCCAAGCCCTCTCGGAGCTTCATGAATGTACCTTGTTTTAATTCTTCTTATAAAAGGTAAGCTCCCTCTATTACTTTATCTGCTCATCAGGTATGGCCGCCAAGCCATTTTTTTTCCATTCTTCTACTATGTAAATTAGATCAACTCCTTCGAGGGCTTCCTATATTGCATGGTCTTCAAGTAAAGTTTCTATCATTACTAGTTTTGTATCAGTGTCCTCTAGAATTTGGTCTTCCCTTGCTTGAAAATGCTCAGAATGATCCTCTGATTGTGTCTAACTTGTTGAGTTTTGGGTTATCCTTTTGTTTTATTCCTAATTTTTGTCACCTAAGATTAGTTCTTCTTGGTCTTCTTGTAGGGCTTCATATTTCTTTTTGTTGGCTACTTGATATCGACCTTGCTTTCCTTTAGTCTTCCTATTGTGCCTATTTTTGGGTCCCACCATGGTGAAGCCTTGCTCATCTAACTTCTTTTGGGCTTGAGTGTTTCTTTGTTGTGCCTTGTTCTGGGAGAAGTCTATGAATAGGTTATCATGTTCATGGCATTTTCTGCATCCAAATGGTATATGTTCATAGTCAATATTTTGGATCCAAGCTTCATCCCTAAAGAATAACTTTATTTCCTCTAGTAGAGCGCCTAAAACATCCATGTAAACACATATTATTGCATAGGAGACATTATAACCATTCCTAGTTCCCTCTAACATTTTTATATATTCCTCTAACCCATCTCCTATTCCCTTTAGCAATGATGGTGACTAGTAGTTGTGGGCAGCAAGTAGAGCCTAACCAAAACTGGGACTCTAGTAAAGTCCTCCTTTTCAGGGGTATAATTCTCCTTCTAATAACGCATATAGATCCCAACGGAGTTGAAAAAGTATGGACCTCCTTCGAATATGTGATCTCTGTCTTCCAAGAGGTCAAAAATGATCGTAAAGAATCCCTTTGATCCAAGTTACAATCTAATCTCTCCTTAGGGTGTCATTTTGTCTGAATCTACCATTTCAACACTTTTCTTGTGGGCTAGATTCCAATGAATTTACAAATGGTTGCATGCTCCTACATGAAGTCTCTATAAGCTGCCACATCTCGGTCCTGGATTTCAGCACCAGAATCATTTTTTCCTTAGGTTTGCAGTTATTATTGGATTTTGATATGGTCCCATTGGGGTCTTTCTGAATGGGAATGGTTAGGTCTAAATTTGGTTCTTTCTTGTAAAGTCAAAGCTTCTTTTGAAACATTTTGAGTTAGAACCTTTCCTTCTTCTGCATTTCCATTTGCTTACTTGTTTGCTCCTGTGGATTTAAGAATTCTAGAAGAGTGAAAGGCATTGTAGGTAGTAAGCCTAGTGAAGAATGAAATTCCAAGTTCGTTGTTCTTTCCTGTGATAGTACCTCAAAAGGAGGGGGGCCCAGAGCCCCCTTTGGCCTCTGCCATGATATGAACCATGCAAGATAACAAAAAGACTAGCAGCAGAGTTCAAAAATTAGTTTCTTAGTATCTAAATCTATCATCCCCCATGGTTAGATTTCTATTGTGGCACTTCCTTGAGCAATTTATAGTTCCTCCATTTGCAACCATCACTTGACATTCTATGTTGGATATAGAAAGAAATTCAATTCCTTGGCTATATTACAATGAATAAAATTATGGGTACTACTAGAATCGATCAACACTTTTACCTTTTTTTCTTGATATATCCTTCTATCCTAAGAGTTTGAGGAGTTGTAGGTCCTGCCAATGCATTACAAGATATGGTCGGATTCATTTCTTCTTGCCTTGGAGTTGGTTCTTAGTGTTTATCCTCTTCTTTTGATGTTTCTTGTTCCTTTTCTTCCTCCTCTTCACAATCTATGTAAAATAATTTATTCTCGGCACACTTATGACCCATAGCGTATTTTCTATCACAACTATAGAAAAACCATTTTGCTCTTTTTTCCTCTAGTTTTTGTGGCGTTAACCTTGTAGGTTGTCAAAGACTAGGAGAAACAATATTTCCATCTTTATAGTTTTCAGTGGTAGAATTCCTTGTTTCCATAATTTTACTTCTGACTTTTCTTTCCACCTTGAATTCCTTTTTCTAGAAATTAATTGTAGATTCAATACTGCTCATGTAATGTTCTAAACCATAAGACTCAAATCTACTCTATCCATCTGCAGAAATCACGAAAAAAAAAAAATCACGATTGAGAGGAAATATAAAAAAAATGCAACATGAATCTATACACATAACACGAGGATATATCTAGGGGAAGGACACTACTCAAAACCCCTTCCTATCTATATTTCATTAGTCAAAAAATAAAGAAGAAAAGCAATTCTTGCTCAAGCCTGAGCAACCTCTGCACAATT
Organism: Pinus taeda; assembly: GCA_000404065.3. Lineage (NCBI taxonomy): Eukaryota > Viridiplantae > Streptophyta > Pinopsida > Pinales > Pinaceae > Pinus > Pinus taeda. The sequence continues at coordinate 51,145 of APFE030319653.1, forward strand.
ATAATCTATCTCGCTACTTCACAAGCCAACGTTGGTCAATACTTAACCAATTTCCTACTTGCCCAGGTCCCTATTTCCTTGTATAGTTTCCTTGGGAATTAGCCCCTATTATTTATGGAAATTCCTCATCCATAATTGTGCAATCCCTATTATTAGGCCTTTCTCTAGCTACATGCACCACCTATACAACTTGGATAATTATACAACTGATAGTACACTTCCTTGAACTACAATATCAACCGGGTAACTCATATTTCATGAATGCATGAGTTAAATTATTAGCTTATTGATATGTTAATTAGTTGAACACTAAAGTTGCACCCCAATACTAGACCTCCTACTAGTTCCTCCAATAGTTGGAACTAGTTTAACTAAGCCTAACTCAATTTAACTGAATTAAATTGTTACAACTAAAATTAAACTTAACCTAGGCTCCTAAAATTTAGAAATCATTGTACAGAACTCAAGTTAAGCCCTCAACTCGAATTAACTAAGTTAACTAAGTGATAAAAACTCAGTTAACTCATTTAAGTTGTCTTGTGATGTGGAATTTCAATTTTCTCCTAATTTAATTCATGGGAAAATTAATTTAGGATTTTCTTGCTTCCATTTTTCAACACTCCCTCTCAACAAGAAAGGGATTCACATTTGTCCTGATCCAGCGCCTTTGGAATGTACTGCATGCAACACTTCTCTTTGTTGTTGCTACTACTTAAACATCTGCAACTAAGAGTCATACTAAAAAAATAAAAATAAAAATCACTGAATCAATATTCAACTGTCTATTGAGAAAATTGTGCTATTGTTGACTCTCCTAGTGAGCCTCCTACTCTACTATCAACACTAACCTACATTCCTCAATATCTGACTAAAATTGATCCTCCTACTACTGAATATTGTAGGCCCCCGTACCAAGGTAATGATCCATGAGACAAAAACATCTCAATGGACCACACCCAAATTTTTACAACTCTTAGGACTATTGCTTCACACTGCCCCACCACACAACTAGAGGTATGGTTGCATGTTCTCACTCTACCCACTTGGCTTGAAATATGTCCCTATTAGAGGTCTCTACTTGAGTGGATGTTTCCAATCTGTCTCCCATCTACTTCTCCAATTGCGGCTGCTCCACAATTTGTTGAGGCTACTTCTAAGGCTCCATTTTGAGAGGTAAATCATGCTTTCTCTACACCACCAAGTCTCTAGCCTTTTTCCTTTCTACTCAAGGCTTTGCATGCATCTTAGACCTTACATGCATACATGATCTTGACTCACACACTGATCTACTTCACCTATCCTGTGGCGATGTGTCTAAGGAAAACCTTCCCTTTATTAAATATCACATCATAGCCATGGCCTTCCAATACCATGACAGAAACCAAGTTCTTCTTTAGACCTAGAAAAAACATCACATATGTGAGTCTAAGAGGGGAGCCAAAATCCCTATGAAAAGTGATTGTACCAATATCGGTCACATTATACCTCTCGTCATCTCCAAACTCAATGTTCTACTTGAGGTCTTTCTCCTTCAAGTCACCAAACAAATCTCTATTGCCTGTCATGCAGAACGAGGCACCATTGTTGAGATACCACATGCTTCCCATTACTGTGTTCCATGCATGAAATGATAGTAAAATAAATCTCAAATTGTGAAGCTAGAGCTTTTCCTTCTGCTACTATTGCAGGCTCCTTCTTTCTTGCCTTCTTGTGTGGACATTTCACAACACAGTGCCTGAATTCATGATAGTGAAAGAACTTGATATTGGACAAGTATTTCTTCTTTACCTCCTCGCCTTGGGACTTATTTCCCTTGTATTTCTTTCCTTTTCTGACTAATGCAAGGTCATATTCCTCTTCTTTGGATGAGGTCCCATCTTTGATGTCTCGCCTTATTTCTTCCCACACTAGATTGAACCATAACCGCTCACAACTTGGTAGTTTATCTCTACCATTAATATAATCTTGATAATTCTGCCAGCTGTTGGGAAGAACCAACAGAGCTAAAGCTACCAAATATTCTTCTAGAATAGTAACACCAACCCCACCAAGTTCTTCATGACACTATGTAAACTTGCTTAGGTACTACGGAGTTGTGCCATTCTTTTGCATATTGATAATCTAAAGCTTGTCCTTTATTGCTAGCTTACTGTGGTCACTATTCTTCTCAAAAAATTCTATCAGTGTTTTCCACATCACTAATGGAATTTCTTTCCTGTGGATATTTGAGACAATATCATTTTGAACTCCCTCCAATATGATCCTCCTCACTTTAGCCACATCCTTCTTCCACTGATCAATATCTTGAGCATCAACTATTGGGGGTTTTACTACACATGTCTTGATGTAATCGAGTAGCCCATTGTAATCTAATAGTACCTCCATACATATCTTCCATGCCACAAAATTTTTTATCCCTTCTAAAGCATACTCGAGCCTGAGTCTAGTGGAAGTCATCTTCTTAATCCTAGAGAAACCCTGCAACACTAATCTTGAAATTCAAACCTGCGGAAAATAAAAATTTGAATTCTCTTCTCTATTGTGAATCTAGCTATGATACCATGTAGAAATTGATTGTAGATTCAATACAGCTCTTGTAATGTTCTAAAACATAAGATTCAATTCTACTCTACTCATCTGCAGAAATAAATTCATGATTGAGAAGCAATATCAAAAACATACAACATGAATCAATACACATAACATGATGATATATCTATGGGAAATCTCCTTCTCAAAAGCCCTTCCTATCTATATTTCATTAGTCAGGAAATAGAGAAAAAATATAATGCTTGCTCAAGCCTGAGAAACCTCTACACAAGTATAATCTATCTCACTTCTTCACAAGCAAGCACTGGTCAATACTCAACCAATTTTCTACTTTTCCAAGTCTCTATTTCCTTACACTATTTCCTTGGGAATTAGCCCCTATTATTTAGGGAAATTCCTCATCTATAACTGTGCAATACCAATAGGCCCTTCTGTGACTACATGCACCACCTGTACAACTTGGATAATTATACAACTAATATTACACTTCCCTTGAACTCCAATCTCAATAGAGTAACTCATATTTCATGCATGCATGAGTTAATTATTAGGTGATTGATTAGTTAACTGGTTGAACAGTGAAGTTGCACCCCACTGCTAGACCTCCTACTAGTTCCTCCAATAGTTGGAACTAGTTTAGCTGACCTTAACTCAATTTAACTGACCTTAACTCAATTTAACTTAATTAAATTGTTACAACTGAAATTAAACTCAACCTAGGCTCCTAAAATTTAGGAATCATTGTAAACTGCTCAAGTTAGGCCCTCGTCTCAAATTAACTAAGTTAACTAAGTGATAACAGCTCAATTAACTCATTCAAGTTGTCTTGTGATGTGGAATTCCGATTTCTCCTAATTTAATTCAAGGGAAAATAAATCAGGATTTTCTTGATTCCACTTTTCAACACTTTTCCAATGAATTAGGTTCCCAAAGTCGAACATCATGTTGGATTTTATCTTTTAAATTTCCTATGAAGACATCAATCATATGATCCTTTGGAATACCATTTTCCTTGATATTCAATCTTTGGAATTCCTTAATGTGATTCACTAATGAACCCTTTTGTTTTAGATTTATCAATTGGATAAAGAAGGTATTTCTCTTTGTATATTCATAATGTGCTAGCAATTATTCCATAAAAATTTTCCAAGTGACAATTGATTTACAAGAACAAAGCCATTGATACCATAAAAACTAATTTTGTTCTAAACATAAAGATGCAATGTGTACCTTTTGTGTGTGTGACACATCATGTAGATCAAAGAATCGCTCCATCTATAGTATCCATGTTACTGGATCATTTCCATCAAACTTCCTCATATTGATATTTGGAATGTGTTTGGTCTTCAACCCAATGTTATAATCTTTAAAATCATGATTCATGCTCCTTTTTTTTCATCATGAGATTCATGGAATACCTTATCACCATTAGGAAGTTGGCAACTTTATCAAATCTTCCTTCAAACCTTCCATTTATGCTTTGAAACCATCCTACAAACCTTCCATTTCTTCTTTTAAACAATCCTTCAAACCTTCCATTTCCAATTTTACTTTTGATTTTAAACCATCCATGTTCCCTTTTAAATCATCCATCTTAACATTCATCATCACTTTCAATTCATTTTTGGTTACTCTTTGTGAGAGCAATATTTGTTGCACTTGGTCTCGTAATTTTGATATATCATGTTGCATTTCTTCCTCTTCTTTATGCATCATATTGCAAATTTATGGTTGCTTACTTGGTGTGCCCATTTTTTTCAAGGCATATTGGAATGAAACACTGATACCCATGCTTCACTATTCCCTTTCAATCACTTCAAACTGATTATTCAAACAAAATTTATGAAAATTTAAAAAATATACATACCTTTTTTAGAGCTTGGTATTGAAACTCTTGTATTTCTGTAATTTTTGCTCTCCAATGTCTCAAATTTCTTCATGTGGTATCCCTATGTGTCTTATTTTCAATGCCACAAGTCAAACTAAAATTGGATTCTTCAAGGTAAACTTATGCCTAATCTCCCACGACAACCTAATTATGGACTAGTTTAGTAGAGCAAACTCGTACATAATTCCACGTGTCATTTTTTCCACCTTCAACCCTTAAAATTATACAAGAAAAAACTTCATTATGTGCACTTTTTGTCACTTTTTAAAAAATTCAAATATGATGCTCATAGAGAAAGTTATAACGGTTTTCCCTAGGTCACTTGTTTGACATTAAATTCTAGTGCATGAAAAAAGCCTAACTTATTTAGACCATATCTCAGAAAATATAGTGAAATAAAATATGAAAAGTTTACATGAAGTTCACCAAGATTTCAGTTCCATGTGTTTAAAATTTCAGCTTCTGAAGTTTCGTGGAAAAATATTTATAGTGAAAATTCCAAGATGGCTTATCTGAAGCAACAAAACCCTAGAATTCAAAGCTTTGATACCAAATGTTGTGCAACTAGATCACAAAATTGAAGAGAATATAGATAAATGACTTAAAAATTGTCCTCTTAAAGGTGGAAACCACACTTACATGACATAAATGAACAATTCTTGGATGATACAAATGATAAGACCTCCTTGGAATATATAGGAGTCTAAGGGGTCACAATATTATTAGAGCCTACATACCAATAATAATGTAAGGGAAAGACAATAACAATAGTGGGCTTCTATGGCACACAAGAATAAAAATATGGGGGCTGCATGGGCACAACAATAACAATAAGGGGGTTACACTAAAAATAACAATAATGGGGTTATACTAGTATTATAGGGACATAACATGTATGTTGGGTGTGGAGCCTGATTATCTCCTGTATTCAAAATGGGGCGACAATGCCACCCGTAAAATATTCGTTGCAGGAGGGGTCCAGGCAGGGTCCAGCGGGGGCAGCTGCGACCATCTGGGAGACCCCCTGGCGAGGGGTCCAGGGGGCAGTGCCCCAAAAGCTAAGAATAGATGTAAAATTGCCTTGTAAAAGTATAGTAATTTCTAGTCAATCTGGGTTGTTCATTAGGCGGAGATTTGACAATAGAAGTTGTCTTTAATTTAGGGTTTTTTTCCCTAGAAGGCAACCCCTCACTATATATGAGGGAATTGTATTGCGTCTATGTAGATCTATATTCTGAGTGAGGAAGAGAGAGGAGATTGAGAGCGAAGAGGGAGTTACAGCGGATCTGTTGTAGGTTGTATCTCTTCAATTTGTTGGATAATATAATAAAAGAAGGACTGGCTATTTCTCCGTGGACTTAGACCAAACTGGGTGAACCGCGTATATCTGTGTCTCTCTTGTTTTATGCATTTTATATGTTTATATTTGTGCAATATTTTATGTGTTCCATTTCTTTGTAATATATAATTTTCTAACAATGTATTTCCATGGAATGAAAGAAAAGTTGTGCGAATGATGGAATATTCTAAGTGAATGACATCGGATCCAATAAAAAATCCTCAAAACTCCCCCGAGACCCCTGATGACATAATCTTGCTCCCCTGTCGTGGCCATCTCATGCCCTGGAAATCCACCCTGCTTGTACTATAGAGGAAAATAAAAATGGAGACATGACATAGTGCCTCCACATTTTTAAAGCATGAATGATAGTTGTTAGCTCTAGCTCATGTGTGGCATAGTTCTTCTCATGGTATTTTAGTTTTTTGGATTTATAAATTATTACATGGCCTTCTTGCATTATAACTCACCCAAAGCCTTCCTTAAAAACATCAGTACAGATTCAATAGTATTTGTTGGAATCAACCAATTCCAAAATTAGAGTAGTAGTTAATAGTTACTTCAATTTCTCATAGCTATCTTGGCATTTCTGATTCCATTCAAGCTTAGTTCCCTTCTTCTACAAAGAAGTGATTGGGTATGCTAGTTTGGAAAATCCTTCTATGAATCTTCTATAGTAACCTGTAATTCCCTTGAAATACATGATATTAGATACACCCTTAGGCACTGGCCACTCTATGATAGCCTTTGTGTTTTCCAGATGCACAACAATCCTTTCCTCAAGTACCACATGTCCTATATAGTGAATCTATTTATGATCAAATGAGCATTTGTTAAACTTAGCATACAATTATTTTCTCTAACTGTTTGAATGACTATTTGTAAATGGTGGTCATGTTCTTCTTTACTCTTTTAGTAGACTAGAATCTTATCTACAAATGCAAAGAAAAATTTTTCCATAAATGGAAAAAGTGCGCTATTCATCATAAAATTGGTTGGTGCATTAGTAAGTCCAAATGGAAGTAAAATGAACTCATAATGCTCATACCGTGTCCTGAATGTTTTTTTGTGAATATCCTCATCCTTGATTCTAATCTGATGGTATCTAGACATTAATTCAATTTTTAAGAAAATTGAATCTCCTTTGACTTGGTCATACAAGTCATCAATCCAGGGCAAGGGACACTTTCTTTTTATGCTCATTCTTTTGAGCTACCTATAATCTATACAAAATCTAAATGTTCCATTTTTATCTAGTAGTTCTTATAACTAAATTTTTAACTCCATCAACTCAAGAATATTCATTGTGTATGAGGCTTTTGATACTATAACCTCTCCAAGAATAAGAACAATGGTAAATTCTATATCACTTCTTGGAGGAAGCCCTAGTATTTATTTAGGAAAAACGTCCTTATATTGTGCCAATATAAGATAATCCTCCCAAATGGTTTATGATTACTACTAGAAAGGTCCTCAATTTGAATTATAAACATTTGGCATCCCTTTTGAGCACATTTCTTTAGTTTAACGCAAAAAATTTCCTCATAGAAATGGATCCTGGAACCCCTTTATCATATATGCCTCCCCTTCATCATTGATACATGTGAAATAATTCTCTAAACAATTTAGAATTACTGTATGGGGTTCTAACCAATCCATGAAGACAACGACATCATAATACCCCACAGGTAGAATGTTCAAATTTAATTTAGTATTCGTTCCATTTAGATCTAATGATGATTATTTCAATAACTTTTCTTTTAGTTCTTGTGGCCAATTGTACTACCCAGGGTTTACATTTATTTTCCTTTTTAAGTCCACATTTTTCAATTTGCAACAAGGGAAATATAACTTAAAGTAGAATCAGGGTCAATTAACACAGTCATATTCATTCCAAATATTTTACCTTGGACCTCCAGCATAGTGGACCAATGATATGCTTGTCTTCCATCCAGCGTCGCATTAATCCTTGGGATATTGCAGGATATACCATTCACTATATGTGCTTCTTGTATAGTGTTTATTGTTTCTTTACTAATCAAAATAATTTGTGGATAGTGCCTCCACAAATGGTTCTCATTGCATCCCCAACACTTGATTAGTGGCCCATTGATTCACCAAAGTTCTTGTTTCTAGATATTTTTCCCTACCCACTTTTTTGTCCTAATTTTTTTTGTTGATTCATGTTTCTATTGTAGTTTCCACCCTAAATGATTTTAAAGGTGTTGGAAAAGGAAAGTTTCTTAAATCCCTCTTTCTTAACATTGAAATTTTTGTTTTTCTTGGCCATCCAACTTTTTAAATTGTCACTTTTCTAATTGTTCAATTTTAAACATATTTTTTCCTTCCTTATTGTTTCATCAATGGTTTTTAGATTACCAAATTCAATCCTCTCCTCGTATGGAAAAGGCACGAAGCTAATAAACCTCTATGCTTTTTCCTTTTCTTCTTTCAAGTATGGTACATACCTCAATAAGCTCATGATTTTGTTCACAAATTCATCCATGGTTGATTTTCCCAACCTTAGCTCATGGAACTCTTTGGCCTTATCATCAAGGAATATTATGTTAAGTACTTGTTTTTAAATTCCTTTTTAAATAGTTTCCATGTCATATTTTTGCTTCTAATTTTCTTTATGACCTTATTTTCCTTCCACCATAAGGATTATTTACAAGCTAGTTGATATGTAGCCAATTTGACCTTCAAGTTACTAGGGTAATTGAATACCTAAACAAAAAATTATATATTCAGAAGTCAAGCTTTCGCCCCTTTGTCAAATTCTCCATAAAATTTCAGAGGTCTGAGCATTTTAAATTTCCCTTGCAATTGAGATGTAACCTTTTTCTTCTTAGAAACAGAGGTACTACTGCTAGAATTATGTTCCTCCCTTTAATCAAACTCATGTGTTTGACTTTCACTAGAATTTATAGACTCAGTTATGTTGGTGGATTCACTTGTAGATCTCTTCCTATGAGTTTTTCTAGCTTTCCTAGTGCTTCTATTTTCGTCCCATTTTTTTAGTATGTAAGGATTAATATACTCTTGCTCATATTTTGGTATAGACAAATTTTCTTTGTTGGACTTAATATTGTCTAAATATTCCTTTAAACTATGAACTACTTGTAGGATTTCAAATTCTTGATTATCTATATTACGAGTTTCTCCCCCCACCATTCCCTGCTTGGAATTATGCTCCCCACCTTCCCTAGGTGATCCTACTAAATTCTTTGCATTTTTATCCTCAAACATTCTTCAATTTATTTTAATTGTTTGATTATTGTATGTGATACAGAAAATAATGTTTCATTTTAGGACCCAAAAAATCCAAATGTTGTAACCTACAACTTTGATATCATTTATAATATACCCCACTAATCACAACTAAAAAACATTATATACTAAGTATATTTACTCTTAGTGTTCCCTCCTTGTTATTCCTTTGACTTGTAATGAGTCATTAATAATTAGTTTATATTCTTATACCATGGTTAGTTTATAAAAGAAATGCATCTTCAATACTCGTCATTTTCGCGTGAAGACCTTTCTCTCAATTACTTACTATACTTTCCATTTCACTCTAAACCTTTCTTAGTACACTTTCCATGTAAATAAAATACTGGTTACTCACCTCATTACACGCGTCATTTTAATTTTACCAAGTTTTTCTTACTTTCTCCTATTATATATGTTAAGCTATTAGAACGACAATTCATAGATGTAATAGGTCTATAAGTCACCAATATATTCCCATTCACATATTTACTTGTGGAACAAAAAGGTTTGGTTTTAAAATCATCGCATAACCTTATATCATATATGTGGTTTGAACCTATATCCATGGAACAACTTATGTTTTTATCAACCTTTACTATGACCATAACAATTTTTTATGCCTTTTTTTTTTCATCGTTTGGTTATATATGTGTATGTATGTTCACGCATTGAACCAGATACCTTGGTTATAGACATAGATGAATATAATTTAGCCTACTTGTATTATAAACAAGTAGGCGTTTTCGTGGAATGGATGGGTGTTATAAACAAGTAGGCGTTTTCGTGGAATGGATGGGTGTCATGGCATGTCTTCTTACCTATCATTTTTCTATTTGTAATGTGAAGATTTGTTATTTTGAAATGGTATTAGCTACCTCATGCCATCACATGGATTGATCTCGGTAATTTCATAACCCTAATTGTCAATGGTCACAATTTAATCCTTCCCAATCAATGGTAGAGGTGAATAAGTGTTTTTTATCGAATATAATGACTACTCCATCCCTCGACTCGTTAGTTCATTCATACTTTGGGCTTTCCAATTAGAGTTCCAACACTCTATATCTCATCCTACCTTAACTTCTCCAACTTACTATTATGTAATAATCGAAGACTACCAGCCCCTGCAAGCCTTCCTTTGTTCCATTTTCAAGGCAAAATGGTGTGCTAAGTACTTCCATTCTTTTACAGGATTTCACCAAAAGTAATTTTTCATTTTCAATGAATGGTTTTACATTTATACTTAGTCACCTATATAATTTCATTATTTTATTTTGTTGATAGTGTTTTACCCACCAACATTTAGAGGATCTCCCCAATATGAAGTCTCAATTAGACCTCACATTGTTTGGTGTAGGAGTTCCATCTAGTATAAAGGTTTGATTTCCAAATCCTTAAAGATTTTCTTGACTCTAACTACCAACACAAGAAAGTGATACAATGGTATCTTCGAAAAGCAAGAGGAGTGTGCCTAGTGAGTGTGCAGTGCAACTGTGTTGAGGTTCTTCTACTACAAAGGGGGAGATAAAAGTGATCCTCTAAGTGAGAGGTAATAGTACCACCCAGGAAGAGACACACATGAACTAGAAGGACCTATCCAACATCTAGCAAAATAGTCCACAATGAATGTGACAGTCGTTATAACTGACAAACAAGGGAAAATTCATCTAACATTCCGCGGAATAGTCCACAATAGATACAACGTCGTTATAACCAATAAATAAGGAAATATATTTCTATTAGCCTCCGGAATATTCCATAAGGATGAGACATCAATAATAACCATTACAAAACATTCTAAAAAAGATAAGCACTAAAATAACCAAAATAGTTCAACTATCTTAGTACATGTGAAAGAAAACATGAAATACAAATGCCCACAAAATAGTCTTACAAACATTCATAGTTCATGCATGAAGAACGTGTTGGCGTTAAAAGGATTTTTTTTACTAAGAAAAAGTTCCAAGACACATATTTACATTGCACATCACTAGCCCCAGTAGTGGGACATTGGATCCACTCCTTGCTCCTCAAAATACTAGATGATCTCTCTAGTGCCTTACGGGAGGAATCAAGCTTAAAAGTATTTTGCTCAAACAATGAGGGGTATATATAACCAAGGGGTGATGCTTCCCCCTTGTGACTCTTTGGCTACCCTCATGCCTATTCAACTTCCTATGAATTTTCAACTCACATGACTCTTCATATTCATGTGTGTCCTTTGGACTTCCACTTTACAATGCATTTGATTACAATATACATGGTCCACATTAGTGATGTGGCATATGACAACTCATGACACAACTTCACATGACACTACTGACATAGACTTGCTTGATGATGTGGCGATATCAAGTCGCTATTGTTGTTGAGTGCTAAATTTGTTCTTAGGTGTGATTTCTCTTCTCCTCCACATAGCTTGGTGATGCAGTGTCTTCAATGATATTTGGTCTTGGAAAGTGGTTGCAAACTTGTGTCCCTTTTCTAACCCTTTGCCTTTGATAGGTCCACTTGTATGTTTAGCTACAAGTGATTTTTTAGGCATGCTTCTCTGCTTCTTCTCCTTCTTCATCGTCTCGCAATGACTTGATAGTGTATCTATTCTTGCAATTCACTCATGACGGGACAACATCAATCCGAAAACTCCTTAGTCTAAGATGATGCATTATTATCCATGAACTAAGCCCAAGACAAGTCACAGACTGGGAGGAAGTGCTTAGTGACTATGCATTGCACAATTCCAGCTAACAAGGAGAGAGCTTGATCACTGAGAGTGCAAAAAGCACAACTTGGGCTTCATTGAGGAATTTTTCTACACATTCCTCACTAAGGAGAAAAATTGCACAGTGCCCACTAAGGGTCAGAATTCATAGTTCAATCGGGCAGTGGTTACTGTGGGATGAATCCTAGGGAGGAAAGACTACAAATTTTCAAGAGGCAAGAGGGATTGGGAAATACAGAGGCCTGAAGGGAAAATCTGCATTATTTCTTAAGGAAAGGGGGACTAGGCAGCAGAGAGGCCTGAACAAAAAAATCTGTGCAGTTTATGAAGGCAGTGAGCTTCAGCTAGGGAAGGGCACTCGAGGAAGCATATACACAGTTTTGGAGGCCAAGGGAGTTTTCTATCTCTGTACATTGTACAGTTCCAACAGGCAAGGGAAAAGCTTTAGGGTTGAGGGTGCAAACTGTGCAATCCAAAGAAGATTGGGAGACATAATTGCGCAATTCTGGAGGTCAAGGGAGGTTGCTAGACACTAGAATTGCAAATAAACATAGACCTAGAGGATAGTGACTACGCACTATGTAGTTCCTTGTAGAAAGGTCACATCAATGAGGGTTGAGATTGTGCAGTGCACAGGTCAATCGCCCAGTGAAGCTAAGTTTCTTGGTCGAGAAGATTTTCCAAAAATGGCTAAATGTGGGAAGGGAGATGGATGCATGATGAACATGAATTTGTGATTACACACTTAGCTTACTTTGACAACATGACATCATAGATCATCACAATGAAGAAACAAAGCATTACCCTCTGTGTGGCTGTCTGATCCAAGTGGATATTGGTGGCCACCCGCTAATTTGACTTGGATCCCCTCTAAGTGCTTCGTGCAGTTTTTTTCAGTTTCCTTAATTATAGCACAATTTACTATTTTTAGCAGTTTTTCGGGTCCTAAACTTCCGGAGCCATTTTGAGGCCCTAAACGACGTTTTTTGGGAAATCTACCGCCAGCGATTTTTCGTGACTAAAAAATCGTCTTTTCCGTCGTAGTCCTCGGAGAGATCTTTCCAACGGGCTATCATGCGCGTCAAACGGAGATAAGACGACCAATTCGCGACCCCGGGAAGTTGATGTACCAACTTACCCAAAAACGGGGCCCACAATTTGGCGTTTCATCCTCCAGGGTTAGGTTTTGGAATGTGAAGGGT
>APFE030319665.1:0-75548 GCA_000404065.3 Pinus taeda
AATCCTATTCCAGGTTATCCTGGGTATCCTCCTCCTGGAGCTGGTTTAGTGACCCCAAGTTTCCGTGATCCTAATCGGCAATTGCCCTTCATTGCAATGATCCTAATCGGCAATCCCCAGCGGAGTCGCCAATTTGTCACACGGAATGAGTTATACTTGCGGACAAATCTAACCTTCCTAGGAATCTAAGACTCTCTAATGACAAACAAACCAAACAAGAGCTATCCTTCTCTAGATACACATCATTCTACGAGAATTCAAATGTTTTCGATCTTACCTTAGGTCCCACGCTTGTTGTAGCAGTCCAGCCTTACTGATCCAGATGAGCTCCTCCTTCACTTTTCAGACCTGCATACACTAACAAAGCAAACGATTACATAGCATCTGAATATTCATTATAAAACAAAATATATCTATCATACTGACCAAGGAATGCATGAAATAATTCATTAACAAATCATTGAGAAGAATGGACTTATTTGTATTAAATAATCAAAGGAACTATTACAACCTGAGCCTTGGTGTTGTGCAAGCTCCTTCCAGGGTCCGGCAAGAGATTTCCTCTACTTTGACAAGCTCACCCACTCCCACTATGGCAACAAGGAAGGATAGTGATCTCTCCTCACAAGTCAACAAATGGAAGTCCTAATTCCAGCAGCATTTACCCTATAGAATGTTCAGCTTTCAACCTCCCCTCCTTTGGCCCAATGCCTGTATTTATAGCATTCTAGAAGAGGTTATTCAGTTCCAACATCAATGGGATACTCCCTCTTTTGGATGGGGTAGCTCCTCTCTTGATGGGATAAGCTCCTCTATCATAGGGGTGCATGAACCATCTGGAGGCGCTCAATACACGTCAAGAACTTCTTCTAGAAGGCTCTAGAAGTGACCACAAGTAACTTTTTAAAGATGAAACTTGCGCCTTTTGACCTTTACAGGGGTACGCACCCTAGCTTTAGTATACAGAGCGTATTACTACGCAGGTCTAATGTATATGGAGTGCGTACACGCAGGAAAGGTAGAGAGAACCTGCGTACCCAGAGATAAACATGTTTTCAAGTGACTTTCTCTCTCTTTGAAGTTTTGACATGAAGAGCAGAGGTATGGGGCTTGACAAAGAGGACAATGTGGCTATTGATGAGGCCACATAACTGCAGATAGTCAGGGTGACAAAATTCAGTGTAACAATATGGAACAACATTATCTTTCCCAGGTTTATCTACAATAGTAATATCAAATTCTTGGAGTAGTAATAACCACCTAGTGTCCCTAGCATTACTGACTGGTTTATTCATTAAAAATAAGATAGCAAAGTGGTTAGTGTGCACAAAACGTTGACAACCAATAATATAATTCCTAAAGTTGTTGATAGCATGAATAACAACACAAAAATCTTTTTTTGTTATCGTATAATTTACTTATGCAAGATTCAAGTTCCTATTGATATAGTAGATGGCATAAGGTTTATTTTCCTCCTACTGTCCTAGAAAAACCCTGATGGGTATATCGAAACCATCAGTTGGGATGTGAAATGATAAACTCCAATTTCTTCTTCATAGAATGGGAGTTGTCGTTACACATATTTTTGGCTCTTCAAAATCATTGCTACACTTTTCAATCCATATAAAATCTTTACATTTTTTTAATAGGGTAAACAATGGAAATAAAATCTTAGCAAAATTTCTATAAATCATCTGTAATAACCTATTTGCCCCAAAATGTTATGTACCTACTTCTATGTCTTAGGAGTGGGGATTCTTAAAATTCCCTCAACTTTCGCTGCATCAACTTGTGTACTTACAACAGAAAGATAATCTCCAAAAACAATATTGTTAGTCATTATCATGTGACACTTTTCAATACTATGATAGAGATGGGTCTACATAGAATGCTCAAGAATATTTTCAAGGATGTGCAAGGCTTCATCAAACTCGACCCTGTAGGGTGTAAAGTCATCCATAAATATTTCTAGATAATTGTTGACCAAATAAGAAAATATTCCTAATATTTCTCGCCAGAAGATCGTTGGTGCATTACAAAGTCCAAAAGGAAGGACCATATGAGAAAATGTACCCCAGGGTCAAGTGAATGTAGTCTTGTTCTAGTCCTCGACGATGATATGAATCTAATTATAGCTATTGAATCCATTGACAAAAGAAAAAAACATTTTACCACACAATGTATATATGACCTAATCATTCAAAGGTAGTGGGAAATGGTACTTTTCAGTGCCTTTATAAAGATCCCTATAACCAACACATACTCTCCACTTTCCATTCTTTTTGGGGAAAATAACAAGTGGAGATACCCATTGAATGTTATAAATTAGATAAATGAACTTTTCATTTAAGAGATTTTGAAGTATTCCTTGGCAACACTCTTCAAGAATGGATTCATTATTAGTTGAGGTTTTTGGACAACTTGAGGTCCCTCCTTTAAATAAATATGACGAGTAAACAAAGTAGTATGGATACCCTTCATGTTGTTATAATCCCACACGAAGGCTTCTTTATCCTTTCTCCATAACTACATTAACTTTTCTTTATATTGAGGGGATATTAGGATTAATATTGAAGGTATTTCTTGGCTCAATCCCACTGGAACACCCTTAAGACTAGGGGTTGTAGGTATTTATTCTATGATAGGATCATAAAATGTATCCTCCTCACTGTACTTATCTACTACATAATCTAATAGTCGAGATGTTCATGGTGTAACAACAGAAGGGTCACCAATGAAGTTGTTATTAGTATCATCCTCAGTATCACTTTTAGAATGTAAATCTTTTCCTATAGTAAGTAGTGGGTGTGTACTGGCTTCCTTTGGTTCAAACTCAGAAAATAAAGATTCTCATATTCCAAACTCAGCTTAGTTGGAGGATAAATAACAATATAGTTATTTGCATTACCATAAGATATGGTCATATACCCAAATATACATCCAATAAAGGCATTATTAGTGGCCATCCATGACATGCCTAAAATTAGAGGATGTCCCCATAGGCATGTCATATGCTATAACACTAAAGAATCTATTGTATACTTCCAAGAATCTATTGAATCAATAACATCGTCCAATACTCATTCAATCCAAATCATGGAAATATCTCCTAATTCTAAAATAATAGGGGTTGGTCTCAAGTAGTTCAACAATTTCCCTAGTTATTATATTAATTATTTATCCTAAATAAATTAGGGTATTGGGAAGATTTTTTCCTCCAATATGAACAACTACTATTGGATTCCCAGGATATCCATATTTGGTAGGCTTATTGTCGGCTAACATTAGCTCTGATAATTTTCCAATTACATGTATAATAAGTGAATATCATGGTTTCATACATTGGGTTTTTGATACATAATTCTCTAAATGTTTTAGCATAAATTGGAACATCTCAAATCGCTTGAAGGGAATTCCAACATGAAAATTTTCCAACTCCTTCAAGAAATCAGATTCAAAATGACGAGTAGTTTTGACTTTAGTTAATCTTTAAGCATAAGGGGGGTGCAAAGAAGTCTCATTACTAGTAGCTATTACAGGTCTCATAGCCAGGGTAACATGAAATGTTACAATTCCATCAAAGATATAATTAGTTGTTACAATGTTATTAATAATATTACCAACTGTTACTTCTTCATCAGTTCCATCAACTATTCCAATGCCAATAGTAACATCAACTGTAACAAATTGTTGTTTCTCTAAAGACCCTAGAATTAAATTTTAGTGTCTTACTAAATTATCTTCCTCATTTGATATAACGATAGGAGAAATATTGGAGTTTAATATCCTTCTTGAGAAAAAATGTATTTTATTGCATTACACAAGTGAGATATAGTAAGTAGGGAGAATCAGTATTTCAACTTTCCACACTACCTTATTATTGGGGTTAGGGTTAGGTTGTACAAGTAGCTCGGGGTGTAATGGATGACCACTTATAGGCAAATTGGAGGGAAGTGTAGCTATTGTTATTGCATCGAAATTTGAACAAGAATTTGGTTAGGGAGAGTAGTCCCTCGTTGTGGTTGAGGTCAAGGGGGAGAAGGCCATTAGGGATAAGGTGTGGGATATTGGACCAGAGGGGGATTAGAAGGTCTTTATGGGGCTATTCGGATTGAATTTGTTGGGGAATTTTTTGAGGATTGCACATGCCAGACCAAGAATTAAAAGAAGAGAAGGGTTCCTGCGCCATACCTCATGGCCAAGGTTTTCGAGACTTATTGGTTCCAATGAAATATATTTCTTCAATGTATTCCCCTATTTCCTTATAAACTGCTTTTAATTTGAGGATTTATGGGAACTATTATGTATAATGACCTTGCTCACATATGTTGTAGCTATTCAGTGGGCACTCCAACAGAGAATGTTTCTTCATACATTAAGAATATAATATAGCAAAATCTTGTACTACTTCAATCTATTTTTTCCTCACCAACAACACATTAAGCTAGGAGAATAAAAATCTCATAATGTCAGTTTTGAAATTCTTTAGCAGTTTCCTAATTTATGCTCGTGTTTCCCTACTTTTGGCTGATATTGAGATCCTGGTAGAAGCATCATGTGTCATTGTCCTATTTCTTGTTGATCCTCTAGAACTTCTTTGACAAAGTTGAACAATTTTTTCATATGGTTCCTTGGATATATCTCTTTTTCCTAGAACATTAAGCATATTAAGGAAATCACCCTACATTCCTTTTATCATACTTTTCTAACTATTTCCTTGTTCATATTATTATGATGAGATAGTTGCAGATTGTACTGAAGGTGCTTAATATACTCTTCCAAGTTTTCAATTGTTTCCTAAGTTATCCTAAATAGATTTTTCCTATAATCTCTAGAACAAAAAAAATCTTGATACTTCTCCAAAAAGGTCTTCTTCATTCCATCCTAGGAGGTAATGGATGCCCCACTGAGCCCTTTAAACAATCTTAATGTGACTCCCTTTAAATTAGTTCGGAACAATTTTAATTTCTATTCATTAATGGTGTAATCATAACTCCTATAGTGTACATAAAATTCAAAGAGAAATGTATCTAGATATTCAATAATTATACTGTAGAAAGTGGAAAAGATAGACAAAGGGATGTTTTTCATTAGGGCATTCCCTTGGAGGTTTATTATGGGGAAATGAAAGGTGGTAACTGAGCTATGTTCTATTTGGTTATGCTTAGAATCTTGAGTGTTTTGTACAGCTATTACAGGTGGCCCCACTAATGGAGGAGATTTCTCTATTTTTTATGGTGAGGATTTCTCAGGTTGTTCAAGATGTTCAGGGTGTTAAAACTATTTAGGTTGTCAAAGTTATCCTAATGGTTCAACAACACCTTCTACAAAAAATTTCTCAATAGGTTGTTTCACAACACAACCTAAATCCAAGATGTAATGATCAAGTGATCATTCTTTTGAACTTGGTTCTAAATCACATTCATCCATGTCTGCTTATCCTTATAACAAGCCTTGATATCCTTCCTCTACTGATACAGATGGGCTAGAAAGTCTTGGGCTTGTATTTGAGATTAAGGGTTCATAAAATTGCACCTTCTAGATATACTCACCCAACACAGATGACTTAGGAGATTATGGCCTCTGTTGGGTAGCTTTAACTTATCCTTTCTTCTTAGATGTTGCTTCCCGAGTGGATGACTATGCTTCAGCTTTTGAAGTGGTTTTTTATATGTGTGTTACTCTTCCTAAATTGATTCCTTTTCTTTCGCACACATCCTCTTCTAGTTGCATGGTTAGTTTCTTTAGGAGAACCAATTTTTTTTCTTCACTATTCATGCATTGAAATCCTATATGCCTTGGCTCCTTACGAGGTTGACCCCACTTCAGTACGTCGAAATGATGTGCAGGTTCTTACCTCTCATCTCACTTCTTGGAAAACTTAGAGCTAGGAACACATCTAACACATTTTCAATCAATGCATGAAAACAATGCTAGTCACACGTATGCACCTCTAATAGCCTCCTAGGAAATGATCCCAAATTATTACTCAGATCAATTTTCCTTTTAATTCAGAATAACCTATCCTACTCCCACATAAATTATTAATCTGGGTAGGCCTTTTTGTTGCAAGGTTTTTGTTAAAAATATATGCAAGAACAAATGGCAACTAGTGCTAATAGAAACTCAAAACCAATCATGGTAAATATAACTCTCAACACTCCAAATGCACTTGCTCTAAATCTCGCTCACACTTTAGAAATAAATGGCACATGTTGTAGAATTAATTACACTTTGTCAATCACTCTTATTTGAGAGCAATAACACTCTTGGAAACCATTCAATAGTTGAACAATAAAATAGCAATTATTGTTAAAATCATTCAATCAATTAAATATACCAAATAATTGTAACAATAATAAAACAACCACCACACCTAATAAAGTGATTGGTTGAGGACCTACACTGTTACACAATGATAGAGTTTATAATCTATCAACTATTGAATACATGAACAAGACCTCTAATTGTAACAATAGATCGCACATAACTCACGACTAAGAGGAAAAAAATATACAACTACAATACGTCTCTTACTATTGATCCATGCTAAGAAGGAGGGCCCTTCCTCCTTAGCAAGGGTTGGTGATTTACATAGCACAAAAGCTAATCAGAAAAGGGATATGAAGCCACAGATAGTAAAGAGTTGAAATGATGAAAGCTGTAATACATGATTGTTTATAATGTTGGTGTTCTCCCTCTGACCTCTATTTATGCATGCCACATGGGAAGGGAATACACTATTGTATAGTTTCTGATTACATTATTTTTTTGAAAAATTTCCTTGTAACAAATTATCTTAATTGAAACAAAGTTGTAATAGCGTTCTAAATTACAATGGATTATCATTTGAAAATCTCAACTATTCCAACTAAGGTGGTTGTGGTGTCCATGAGTTCCTCGCTTCAACGGTCAAACTGACTTTGACTGTGCATCTTTCCATGTCATCCTTTGTCGTTGATTGTGGAAGAACAAAGTATCCAAGGTAGGATTTGATGTTATAGTAGCAGCATCAGTGGATCCTTCATTCCATATTTAGAAAAGAAAAACTAGGGAGATATCATTTTGTAATAGCATCTGGACAAGCCATACCATCTTAAACAACCTTTGGTCAATTTACTAATAAAATAGCCTAAAGTTGTTAGCTTTTGTATCAAATTACAAGCAAAACTAAATAACATAGGTGACATGCAAAGGAAACACACTTTGGCCAATAATGACTAAAGAAGTGATAAGGTATGAATTTTTAGGGTTAAAATAGTAGAAAAAGATAAAGAAAATAGGTACAAAGAGAATGCCAATTCTACATCCCAAAATATGCATAAATGTCATTAAATAGAACTCATAATCCTACATGGATTGGGAATTACCGATTTTTGGAAACCAACATCATAATTTTCTAGTGATTTTTGTATAAGACATTTTAAAGTTCATGATTTATTAAAGGTGAATCAAATATAATATTTAAGCTATTGTTTATTCCTCGACAAATCAAACAATTTTCACTGTTTTATATTGTTCTTTTTACATATCAATATTGTTTTTCAAAATTTTTAAGTAATTTTGAAGAAAGATGACTTACAACATTTAAATTTCCTATTTAGTGGAAGCAAAAAGGAGATAAGTGTTGCAACATAAAATGCAACTTTCAAGTAGTTAGTGTTGAGTATCAACAAACTAATGTTGATGGATAGGTAAAAATAAAATGTATTTTTAAGTGAAAAAATTCCTTTCAATAATTGTTTTGTTAAGTTTTTGTTTACTTGTTTTATAATTGAGTTGTAAGTGGATCTCCTCTTTAGTAAATTAAGAATATGATTTGTTTAGATTCTATGAAAAACTAATTTCTAATAAATTATGAAGTTTATTTATATGATAACTGATATAGAATTATAGTAAAACGTAGTTTTTAATGTAAATTAATTTTTTGATTATTATCTTATCAATCTTAAAATTAGATATCAAAGTATCTTTAATTTTCTCTTTCATACCCGGCCTTACTCTATGAATACAAATTAAGATATCTTCAATGTATAACATAAAATCTATAAATATTTACTCCTCTTTTATTAATTAATATTTAAATATATTTCTCATATAAACCCATTAAAGTGCATAATAATTAGAAAATTTCTCATATAAACCCATTAAAATACCATAAAAATACCATACTTAAGAATGTATTAATATATTTTATTAGTATCAAATTATGTAATAGCTACTTTCAAAAGAAATTAAAAATTTTAAAATATATTTATTTATTTATTTATAAATTCAACATTTTTTTTTTAACTGAAACGTTTATATGATTTTTATTTATCTAGAAGCAAATGGGACTTTTTTGAACTGTCCCCAAATACAATGCAGATTTCTGAACTCTGCCTCTTTTCCTTGATTACAAAATTTAGGGCATTTGGACAAAACTATTATTGTTAACAAAAATAAGCCCTTTCATGATAGCGCTGCCTTTGTTAGCCATTTGATCCACTTCACTGTTTAAGTTTCTCAGTATATTATAGAATTTGCAGCTGTCAAAATATTGAACAACTCTTTTCAATCTTTCCAGTGTTTTGTTGAGGCTAGGATTATTGAATCGATTCCCCATGATTAAGTTTTTTATTATTAGCTCTGAATCTCTGAAGACTTGCAGCTTTTTCACACCTTTGTCTCTAGCAATTTGGCAGGCTTTGAGCAGCCCTAGAAGCTCAGCTTGATTGTTGGACTTCTGACCTAGTCCCCAATAGAATATGTCTTTAGAGTTACCATCCGAAGAGTAGATGACTCCCCACGCTCCAGCTGTCCCTAGATTCCCTTTAGACGCCCCATCAAAGAAAATTGTTGAGATTTTTTGTGTCCTCCACCAGTTTTGAAAATATTCCTCTTTATCTGTTATGCGTCATTCCTGTTTGTCACTTTGTGGTTTAGGATAGTTTCTGCTCAGATAAGGCACTAGAGAGCCTAACCACATATTTTCCTCTGGCAGAAGCAAAGAGTCTTCCTTTATATACTGTTGCTGGGCAGCTTCCATCAGAAAAGCCTTAGCTTTTGCAGCTATTTATAGCGGAAAGTATCTCACCTCTTTAAAAATCTGTTGATTATGTGCCAACCAAATTTGCCAGCAAACGTATTTAGGAATAGCTGCCCAGATTCTGCTCCAGAATGATTTTTGTGGAATATGATGGGGGTAGTGTTGCCTCCAAGAGGAAAAAAGCTCTGCTGTGGAGTTAAAGGAAGGAACAGGAGCCAGGTCCCTTAATAAGAGCCCCCAGAATTCTTTTGTTGTACATCAATCCATAAATAGACGATGCGTTGTTTCTGAGTTGTTTTTGCACATGACACACCTGTGAGGACCTGTAATATTCCGCTTCTCCAGATTATCTCCCATGAGTATTTTATTGTGAATCAGCGTCCAACAAAAAAAATTTACTTTTGGAGTGGCGAATGAGTCCCAAGCGTTTTTCCAGAGAGTCGAAGGGTGGTTGCTGTTTCTTATACCTTGCAATGTGCTTTATCCAATAGCTATGGAGTAAGCGTCGGATTTACCCCATCCCCAGCAGTCTTTTGCAGATCTGTGAACAGGGGCAGCGTCCTCCAAGCAGTCTTCCAGCAACATTTGTTGGTGTTTCAATCTGTTCGGGACTCCATGGAAGTCCCAGCCCTCCCACTCTCCACGCTGGTTCCATTTCGACAGATCATAAAGACTTTTAACTCCAGCTCGCTCCAACCAAGATCTTAGCTCTGTTGTATCTGCTTGATCTGCTAAGGGTGCGTTCCTCATGATGTTGTCCATCCACAAATTGATGTGTTTGCCGCTTCCAGGGATTCGATACAGATGTTTTATAAAAATTTTACTACTTCTACAACACAAACTCCAGAGTTGCGTGCTATTGGCTGTGGGCATGTGAATTACATTGTTGAGATATTTGCTGACTCCATACTTTGATCGCAAAGTTATACTGACAGGGTGATTGGGATCGTGGATCAATTTCCACAGGATTTTTCCTCCCAATGCCAAGTTAACTAGCTGGGGGTCTCTTATCTGTAGTCCCCCCTCCTCCTTCGTTCTCTTTACAACATCCTAGTTCACCAGATGCATTCTGTTTTCATTGCCTTTCCCTCCTTTCCACAAGAAGTCTCTGAGAAGTTTGGAGATCTGTTCCATAACATTTCGAGGAGCCAAAAGAAAAGTGGCCTGGAATATTGGGAGCGCTGACAACACTGATTTGATCAATATAACTTTTCCACCCTTAGTCAACCAGTAACCCCCCCAAGCTGCAATCTTGGTTTTCATTTTTGAGATTATTTCGCTCCATAAAGCTCTTTTATTGATTCCAGAGATAATGGGCAAGCCAAGGTATTTGAATCTATCCCAAGTTGTTTGTCCTTTGAACCCCAGAATAGAAGTTATGCCTGTAAGTTCTTGCTGATTAATATTCCAACTAAAAACTTCACTCTTGCTGTCATTAACTGCCGCACCAGAGGCTTTGTAGTAGCTTCTCAGGACAGTGTCAAAAGCTCGAGCAATTCTTATGGAGGCACCACCAAGGAGGAGAGAATCATCTGCAAAAAGTGCATGATTCGAAGGTTCAGCTCCTATTGAAGATTTGAGGCTCGGTAAGATACCTGCGACTTTTTCTGCATTGAGATTTCGGCTTAATGAGTCTGCCATTATAATATACAGATAGGGGGAGAGAGGGCATCCCTGCCTGATTCCTCTCTTGGCTTTGAATAAATTTGCTGGGCGACCGTTGACAAGGGGGGCAATCCATGGATGGTCAATGAAGGCTTTGATGAGCTAGACAAAAAAAGGCGAGAAACCAAAAGTGAGAAGGACTTTGCTAAGGTAATTGCGGTTGACTCTATCAAACACATTTGCCATGTCTAATTTTATCACCATTCCTTTCTCTTTTCACTGTCTACTGGAATGGATTGTCTCCTGGACCTGGATTACATTGTCCAGAATATGTCTACCTTCCACAAAACCACTTTGGGAGTTGGAGATCACCCTTTTTAAAAGAGGCTTAATTCTGTTTGCTAACAATTTGGCCAGGATTTTATAGGACGCATTACACAGCGAAATAGGTTTGAATCTAGAAAAAGTTTCAGGATTGGTGTCTTTAGGGATTAAAGCAAGGTAAGTGGAGTTGGTTCCTCCACCTATCTTGGCTTTTGTCATAAATCCTCTTATCATTTTCTGCAGATCTGCCTTGATGATATGCCAACATGTTTTAAAGAAATGGATTTTGAATCCATCGGGCCCCGGTGCCTTGTCCGCCTCCATGGCCCAAATAACATCTATGACCTCCTTCTCCGTTATGGGACTGCAGAGGATTGCATTGTCTTCAGGGCTGATGAGTTTGGGAATGTTTGAAAGAAAAGCATCAATTTCTTCATCATTCCTTTGAGCATCTGCGCTGTAGAGGTTCTGGAAGTGAGCTTCAGCAGCTGCCTTAACTTGATTGTATCCTTTGCAGACTTGACCGTCTGCTGTCTTAATTTCTGCAATATAATTCCTTAATAGTCTTGCTCTATATTGCCTGTGGAAGAAAGAAGTATTCTGATCCCCCGCCTTTAACCACAAACTTCTAGATTTAATTCTCCAATATTCTTCCTCCTTACGGAATGAATGATAAACTGATCATTGTGCTTGTGTTTATGTTTCCAACAATTCGGTTGTGATTTCTTTACTTTCCATGTCGGTTTGCAGGTTTTGCAATGAATAAACTGCCTCTTTTCTGAGTTCAGGAGGAGTATGGGTTGGTTTCTTGATCGAGTCCTTTAGAGCTTGTTTTGTAGCTTTTAACTTCTGCTCCCAAACATAACTAATTGAACCATTGATGGGTTTAGACCAAGCTTCTTTCACCGTGTCTAAGAAGCCCTCTCTCTCAATCCAAAGGGGACTAAAACGAAAAGGGATGGGACCAAGATCTTCTTCTTCTTCCAGGAGGAGCTGAATTGGCTTATGGTCAAAAGTGAGCTTAGGTAGAATTTTTGTGATGATGATTTTTTTATTCATCATAATGGAGCTTTGCACCAGAAAGCGATCAAGGCGAGCGGAGATGTGATCCGGGCCAACCCTGTTATTGGACCAGGTAAATATACCCCGAAATGGGTTGAAATCCAACAGATCCTATCTTTGGGAAAACTCCTCAACCATGAGCAGCATGGGATCCCTGCTGGCGGTTCCCCCCCTCTTCTCTTTTGCTTTCATTATGATATTTAGATCGCCTGCTATAATGATATTGTTGGGGGAAGATATATCTAAAAAGGCAGAGAGGCTGTTCTAGCATTCTCTTTTTTCATTATAAGAAACTGGTACATAAAGATTGAATAGAGAGATGGTTAACTTACTTGCTTTGTGTTTCAATTCCGTGAAGATCCAATGCTGGGTTTCTCGGAAGTTGTTCAGGTGGAAGAGATCTTCAGACGATAGGGTAGCCAAGCCCCCGGAGGTACCCCTTGCACTGACTGCTTTGCCTGCTTTTTTGTTCCACTTTGATCGACTAACCTCTAGAAGGGCCTGCCCTTCTATTTTTGTCTCTTGGAGCATGAGGATATCTGAGGGTTCAGCTTTCAAAAGGTCTTTTACAGCCTCGATTTTGGAGGGATTCCCTAGTCCTCTACAGTTCCAAGAGACCAGCTTCATTATTTATTATTTTGATGGGTGAGACCTCCCTTGGAAGGCCTTGGCCTGGTGTTTCGCCCGATGGACATTTCTATTGTGGGCTGACTGCCTTGTGTTTTGAGTCTTTCTGCCTCCTCCTCCCTTTTTTCCTTTCGGGATTTCCTTCCTGCTTTTTTTGATGGGCGCTCGTAGGTTTCATCCTCCGAAGAATCTGAGCTCTCCATTGGTCTTTTGCTTGCTATATCAGCATATGATAGGTTAGTGGGGCTACCTTGGTTGAAGTCGCTCTGGGTTGCTTCTGCTCCCTCTTTGTGCAAAGGTGGTGTTATCATGCTCCTCATTCTCCTTTGCTGGGCTAACTTGGTGGATCTGTTGTTCACTTTCTGTCCCATTTGGGCTTACTTCCTCCTCTTGGTTTATTTTGGATCTGCTAGTTTCTCCATTCTTATTGCGTTTTCCTGTACTTTTTTTTGTATTTGCGTTTTTCTGCACTAGGATCCATTGATCCCCGTTTTGTTTGTCCACTTTTTCCTCTCCCTTCTTCTTGCAGTGCTTTGCGAAACGACCATGACCATGGCAATGTCTGCATTTAAATGGCATCTGCTCGTAGTCTAGCTCTTGAATATATGTCCACCCGGCTACTGTGAGTTTGATGGCTTCCAGTAGCCCTTCTTTCAGATCCACTTCGACGCAGATGCGTGCGCAGGAATACTGGTCCTTCCTTACAGCTTGATCTATGTATTTTCCCAGGGCATTCCCTATGATCTGCAGGGTTTTGTGATTCCAACAGTGGAGGGGCAAGTGAGGAAGCCTAACCCATACCGGGATAGCCGATGGAACGTCCTGAGTAGGGTCAAAGTCAGGCGACCATTTGTTTAGGTAAAGGCCCTGAGGGCCCATGAAGTAAGGCCCATTTCTGAAGATTAATCCTTTGTCGTCTGGGTTTTCAAATAGAAAAACAAAGAATCCCTTACCCACAAAGTAGCTTTTGACTCCCTCTTTAATGAGAGGCTTCCAGTTCCTTTGAGTCCACTCATCAACCGATTTTGGCGAGGGCCAAAGGCCTGTGAACTGGCCTATGAGGCCTCTTTAAGCCAGATTCAGGGCAGCTTTGCATGTGTCTTCTTCGGGCAGAGCCACTGATGGGATAGTGTCCATCTTTTTAACAAACCTCTGCATAGTCGCAGAGGGAGGATGCTTTGGGCCGGAAGCCACTAACGACTTGAAGGCCAGGACCTCCGGAGGCAGAGGAGGGGGATCAGACACCCCTTCTGCGTCCATGATGATCGCACTCGGGACAGGCCAATCCGAGGATCCTTGGTTACGCAGCAGCCATCCAAGCACACCGCACGAGGGGGCAGAGAGGGGGCGTAAAGCCCACCCCCGGAATGACAGGAGCCCACCGCCAATGCCCAGCCGAGAAGCGCTACTCCGCTTACCACCTGCACGACAGATAATCTTCAGGCCCGGGCCTGAGCGCCGCTCTAGCAGCCCTGAACGCTGCAGCGATCAACCAGGTAGACCTAGCTCGATTCATGCAGAGCGATTTCTTTTCCTTATTCTAATTAAGAGAGTGCATTTTTCACCAAAACTTTTTATAAATTCAACATTTTAAATAAGATAAATGATATAAATATTTACTCCGCTTTTATTAATTAACGTTTGACTAACTTATAAAGCGTGAGGTTGAAAAAGAACATCCAGCCTAATTAGCATGAATCACGAAGAAAGAAATCAATTTTCATTTCACAAAAATCAAACTATTTGGAGAATATCCTCAGCATCGGTAAAATCAAGTTAAAGGCGACCGAGATGTGCTTCTTTTTTCTTAGACGCGTAATGTAGATTTGGCTAATAGAGTAGCCTAACTATTTTAAATTCGGGGGAGGCAGAGTCAATTCATGATTATGGCTCTGAATGTGATCACAAAACGGAGGTCGCACCAATTACATCAGCATACAGCATCGCCAGAACATAAATACGCGTTGACTTCGACGCATGCGTGTTAGAGTTGCGTACACGGGATTGAGAAACTCGTTCTGTACACGGCAACTTGTAGATTTAAAATAGCGATACACAGTAGAATTGCTAGAGAGCACATCAGAATAATTTCATCAATTCCTCAAACATCTTGATTACAATATTTTAATGAAGTAATTAACTGGAAATTTATGTGCAGGAATTGACCATTCCGTTCGGCCAACTTTTGCATACGTGAGCTTTGATTCTTTCTTCGTGTTGCGTATAGGAATACTTCTTTGGCGTGCAACTACAAATGCTATTGAGCTCTTCGAGTTCATTGTCCTTTCTGCCATTATTTTCCTGCGCTCTGAACTTTCTAATCACAAGGAGAGCATTATAACCAATAGAGAAGTCTGGGTATTAGTAACTTCAATTTTGTTCATTGCGCAATGATTCGACTACATGTGTTTGTCCTGCTGCTTGCTGTGATCCTGTCAAGCGTGAGCGCTCAGACTGTGTATCCTGGATCATGGGAGCTTGTTGTTAAAAATGGAGGTGTTTCTGCTATGCATATGGCCACCACTTATAAAAACACTGTGGTCATGTATGATCGCACGGACTTCGGGGCTTCGCAACTGAGGCTGCCAAATGGTCGTTGCAGAGATGATCCAAAGGATTTAAAACTCACCCACGACTGCTGGGCTCACTCCATTGAATACAACATCGATACAAGCAATCTGAGGGCGTTGATGGTCATGACTGATACTTGGTGTTCATCTGGCGCCTTTGCAGCAAACGGTACTTTGATTAGCACCGGTGGATACAACGATGGAGGCAATGCAATCCGTTATTTCGTACCATGTGCAAATTCTGCATGTGACTGGTATGATTCTGACCCATATGGACTTAAGGGTTATCGATGGTATGCCTCCAATCAGATTCTTCCGGATAATAGAATTATTGTTGTGGGAGGAACGGGATCATTCTCCTACGAGTTCGTGCCTGGAGTACAAGCATATGCGCTGCCCTTTCTTTCACAGACAAATACTCCCGGTGTGCAGAACAATTTGTATCCTTTTCTTCATCTCTCCTCTGATGGCAATCTCTTCATCTTCGCCAACAGGGATTCCATCTTGTTTGATTACATAAACAATCGTGTTGTAAAGACGTTTCCTACAATTCCAGATGGACCCAGAAATTACCCTTCCACTGGTTCGTCTGTGATGTTGCCACTATCGGCATCTGATGGATTTCAGAGGATAGAAATTCTCATCTGTGGTGGTGCTCCAGAAAACGGTTATGCCGCAGCTCAGGCTAGTAATTTCGTCGAGGCTCTTCAAAGTTGTGGAAGAATTTTTATTACAGATCCCAACCCTAGTTGGGCGATGGAGACTATGCCTGCACCTAGGGTTATGGGAGATATGCTCATTCTTCCCAACGGGGAAATTCTGATTATCAACGGAGCGCAGAAGGGGACTGCAGGCTGGGGCTATGGAACGAGTCCAGCTCTTGCTCCTTATTTATACAGACCTAATGCATCGTCAGGGAAGCGGTTCACAGTACTGGGAGGCTCCACCATTCCCAGAATGTATCATTCCACTGCAAATGTATTGCCTGATGGTAGGATTTTTGTGGGAGGCTCCAACCCTAATTATGGTTACGTCTTCTCTGGAGTCCCGTTTCCAACCGAGCTTCGTCTAGAGGCATACAGCCCTTATTATCTTGACAAATCCTACAGTACCTTGAGACCTACCATCATATCTACAGATTCCATGCGTTACGGTCAACAATTCAGGGTTAGGTTCTATGTTTCAAATTATTCTCCCAGCAAAATTCAGTTCAACATTTACGCTCCATCCTTCACGACTCACTCGACTTCCATGAATCAGAGACTGCTCATGCTGGCAGCAACAAGCACGAAAAGAGTAAAAGGAATATATGTTGCTAAAGTAACAGCACCTCCAGACTCCATTGCAGCACCGCGGGGATACTACATGCTATTCGTCGTCAACGATGGAATTCCAAGCGTGGGAAAATGGATTAATTTTTCTTGATCGTGTCGTCGTCTAGGGTTAATAATATCTCATACTCGTTGAAGAAATATTACATCTTATCAACGCGTCTATTCAAATGCAACACACAACCGTCACCATGTTTTTTAAAATTGTAATTGTATTAAATGGAAAGGAATGATATTTTTATAACCATCGTGTTATTCTCCATTGGTTATCGGAAAAAGCCAAAGTCTTAATCTTCCCGTGCCTGGTCACTTTCACCGTTTGAAAATGAATGAACAGGACAATATAACGTTCGGGTAATGACATATTGAATGTATGGTGAGATGCATCCTGATTATATAGAAAACCTTTTGCCAATATTCAAAATGAATAGTGTGGTCCTAAACATGAGCGGTGAAAAATCATGCAAAAAGTATGAATATTTGCAAAAATAAATTGTATTAGTAGTTGGTTTGGTTGGTTAATTTGTAAATTATATAATATAGCTCAGGGTCAGTTCAATTGGCAGTATTATGTACTCCATCCCTGAAAAAAACAAAACAAAAACTAATACTTTTTTACTTATCAGCATTTTTTTTAAGTAGTTAAAAATATTGAGGGAAAGATATCTATGGAAGCATTATAATGTTTTACCTTTATTTCCATTTAATTTTTTATCCAATATTTTCTTTCACATATATATTCGTATTAAAATGTTATAATTTTGATTTTTATAATAAAATATTATAATCTTAAATCTAATATTCCCTCCCTTTCATGCGTGATACGTAATATAAATATAACTTTTAATTAATTTTATTATACTTATAAACACTGAATTATATATTGAATTTAATATATCAAATATTGAAATTTCATAAATGTTTTATTATTTATTATAGAAAATGGAACATTAAAATATAATATTATATGTTTTAAATATTTTTAAATATAGAATAGAATTTAGATGAATATTGAAATTAACATTTAAATGAAAATACTAATTTAAAATAAAAATACAATTTAAAAACTAGCACAATCATATTAATAAATGTGGTTAATATAAACAGTAGGGGTCAACTAAATATATGCTAAATTTTAACTTAATTTTCTAATTAATATATATAATACATCAAATCTAAGATTAATAAAAAAAAAAATTAAGATTAGAAAGTCAAGGAATCATAAACCCAAGGAATTATTAATAGTATAAATCCAAGGAATTAAGAAACCATTGAGATTAATATTGTAAACCTAGGAATTAATAAACCCAAGAAATAAATATTGAAAATCCAAAGGAATAATAATAAACCAAAAGAACCCGGATTTGGGTGAACATCAAGCTCATTAATGGCATTAATTAGGTGTGACGGTGCTCGACCCTACCAGCTACTAGCCTGCGCTCTTATCAATGTCTCGACTTGGCACATGAAGGCTCACCTAAGGCGAGAGCAGGTCCGCCTGCAGAATGAATTAAATGCTCACTCCGACCGAGACAAGGCAGTTGTTGGTTTAAGCATGGTGCATTCGGCCTTCAACTCCATTGTTCGCACCCCGTCTTCTAGCCTTTGCCCACTCCTCGCAGGAATCCTCTGCAGCGGAAGGGTTTCAGGCAATCGCTGTTGGTTCCTATTGGCTCATGATTCTGGAATTAGGTCTCCTTTCTCCCTCTCCCAACCATGCTCTCTGAATCCTCCTTAGGATCCCTCTGTGCATTCTCGGCTTCCCTTCAAAGAGCTTCATTCTATTGAGCTTCCTCTTCGCCGCTTAGCCATGGTCCATCACTGCATGAAAATCCGCCATGGAGGGAGCCGTGGTGGCCGCGCGCGTTCTAAGGCTGCTCATTCCGTTGATCAACCTCGTCCCCCTACTTCTCTGCCTTCTTCTCGTGCTAATTCTCCCCCTCCCAGCCCGAGCCACAAACCCTTCCCACACAATGCTTTCCAGTCAACTCATTTCAAATTTCAGAGTAGCCTGAACAAGCCCATTATCACAGCCAATATCACCATCATCTTCTCTGAAGAAGAAGCCCAGCCTCATGCTCCTGTGCGTACCTCAATAGAGCATTCTCAGGGCGCTCATAGAATTGCGGACAACCATGGCTCTGAGCAGAACCCGACAGATGAAGGCAAGGTGGAAAGGCGTGGCAGACAACATGAGGAGGGTGAATCTCCAGGCGACACTCGGCCACCAGGTGGTAGCTCTCATGGCACCATTGTTTCGATGGTCATTGCGGGTAGCGCAAGTGGCACCCGTCCAGCGTTGGACCCTCTAGGTGGTAGCAAGGTTGGTGATGTGGCGGGGTATGGCAAAATCTGGTATGGCAATGCTTGCCCCATCGTTGAGGAGCCACCAGACCAGGACATCCCCATGTGACGCCACTTGGTCACCCTCGTGTCTTCTCTGAGTTTTTTTCTATGCTCACTACTTTGGTTCGGTTGTTTATGATTTGGTGGTTTTGTTTATGTTTCTATGGCTCGGTAGTCTGTGGTTCTATTGCTAACATGTACAGCTTTTGTCTTTCAATGCCTGTATCAACTGCTTCAAAGGGGGTTATCCCAAATCCTCATTTTGGTTCTGTCGTTGTATTCCCACTCCTATGTATGGTTTTTTGCTCATTGTAATTGGTTTTCCCAATTATGGGACAGTTTTGATGACCTGAAGGCACTCAGATGCTCTCGGCTGAGGCTTCTGCCTCTTTGTAATTTCATTCTTCTTTCCTTTTAATAGAATTAGTCTTTACAGAGAAAAAAAAATAATAAACCAAAAGAAGTAATATTAAAAACCCAAGGGGTCATTAATATTACAAACCTAAGAAATTGATAAACCCAACACATTAATATTAAAAACCCCTCGGATTAATATTAAAACCCACGATATTATTAATATTACAAAACCAAGCATAAATATTCATGGGGCTTAATATTATTCCCTTGGGTTTATTAATCTAAGGCTAGGTTTTAATATTATTCCATTGTGTTTAATATTATTCCTTTGGGTTTATAATCCCTTGGGTTTTTAGTATTAATAAATGTGGTTAATATACACCGATAGGCATATATCAATCACATTATTAAATGTGGTTGATATAAACCGATAGGCCTCAATGGATATGAATACAATATTAATATTAACATTGATATTAATAAATATAATAATAATACAATAATAATGATTCATATCGAGAAGAGTTACTGAATGGTCGAGCTACTACTCAGCGATAAGGAGGCACGAAAGCGGAGCTAGCGTTCTAAACAGGGAGCTAGGGTTCTATACAGGGAGCTGGTAACAATGGATGTGCAAGGAGGGGGGAGCTCCACTCCCTCCTACAGTCATGTGGTAGCGAAAAAAAACAAGGAGGTGGGTTCAAATCGATTCAAGAAACAAGTGGAGGTAGAGACGGAGAAGATAAGTACCAAAAAACAAGAAAGCATCAAATCCCATGAACGGGAAGGGAATCTAGAGGAAGTTAGAAGAGAGAAGAGAACAGGAGACATCAATCAGAGAACTGAACACAGGACTGCGATAGGACTCTGCAAACCCAAGTCATCCAATAAGCCCTGGGTTGTCTTAAATGATGGAGCACTACAGGCGCATAGGGATCACATGGCGACTTATGCGGTCATATGCAAATTTATGGGACTATGGCCAACAGAGAAGGCATTGTACACGTGGATAAGAAACCAATGGAAACCAAAGGGAGAAATAACCCTTCATCTTGGGTCCAAGGGTTTCTTCACAGTGGCTTTCACGAACCTAGAAGATAAATATATAGTGTTCGAAGGAGGACTGTATTTCTATGCTGCTGCAGGACTCTACATGCGACCATGGATGATGAATTTTGTCCTGGAGTGAGAAACCTTTACATCGGTATCGATATGGATTAGAATCTACTCCTTACCTTTAGATTATTGTCTACATGAATCCTTAAAAGCCATAGGCAATAAACTAGGTCATTTTTTAAAGATATCAGATGCGACTCTGTGAGGCAAATATACCTCCTTTGCCCACATATGTGTAGAAATGGACCTATCGGGAGAAATTCTAGACAAAATTATTCTAGAAGTATATGATGAAGAATGGGTGTAGGTGGTGGACTATGAACATGTCCCATTTAGATGTTGTAAATGTCATGAACATGGGCACCTCTTTAGAGATTTCTCAAGCAACAAACTTGAGGACAATACAAAAACCAACACATGCAAAGACCTGGAAGGCTTTACCAAGGTGGGGGGTAGAGGAAAAGGAGGGGGAAAAAGAACCAAAAGAAAACTAGCGAGGATAAGCAAAAAAGTCATAATAGTTTCAAAATTTTAGAAGAATAAGGGGGGAACAATGGATCGAACAAGGCACTGGAGGATAATATTATAGAAAAGGAAAAAGATGACAACATGGAGGTCACGCATGAGAACAACAAACTAAAAGAGGATACATAGAGCACAATGGAACTTGGCAGGGACCATGAGATGACCCCAAGTGAAATTCGCACGGAGGACCAGGAACTACAGGAGATTCTGGAGAGGGAGAATCTTGATCTATAAAAGTTCCTGAAGCAGGGAACCACCAAGGGTGTTGATTCTCTACCATAAGAGGAGTTTGACAGAGTGCGACAACTCTTCCTATGGAGATCTCAAGAAAAGGCTACTGGAGATAAAGAAACCATGACAGCCAGGAAATACCAATGGAGGTAACATCAGGACACTCGTTCAAGAACCCAGGTAGGAAAAGAGGAAGGAAGAAACATAATGAGTTGCTGACAGAGTGTGGGAAACTCTTTCTTAACTCAGGTAAGATGAAATATCTTACGAGTTACTCATTTACAAACCTTTCATAATGAAGCTCATAGCCTGGAACATTAGGGGTCTAGGAAGTAAAAGAAAACAAAGAAATCTCACTAATAGAATAAAAGAAGAAAAACCAGATATGGTGTTTGTACAGGAAACAAAATGTTCAATAGACAAAATAATAGAGATACATAGAAAGTGGCTTATTAAGTATGAGTATCTAGAAGTTAAAGCAAACAATAAAGTAGGAAGGGTTCTCACTTCGTTGAATCCCCAGAAACTTGGAATCCTGGATGCTGAAGCATCTAGGAACTACCTTTTAATGTTTATACAACCTTTGGGTGACAAGGAAATCTATATGATCACTAATGTCTATGGTCTACAAAAACTTAAAGACAAACTCTGGCTTCTCAACTCATTGGAGAATCTGAGAGAAAGACATCTTGCTATGCCCTGGATTCTAGGAGGGGACTTTAACATGATCCGATCTCTTACAAAGAAGAAAGGTGGGACCATAACACTAGTAGAGACTCCATCTCCTTCCAGAAATTCATAAACAACATGAGGTTAGTGGATATGGAGACAATAAATGGCACCTTCACCTAGAACAGTAAGAGGGGAGGGGCTTCTCAAGTTGCCTCTAAACTAGACAGATTCTTAATCTCAAAGGACCTCTTTCTCAATGGTCTTGACTTGATTGCCTTAATCCTTCCTTTTGGAGGCTCGGACCACTAGTCTATTCAGCTTGAAGCTTCTTTTATAGGCACTCAGAGAAACAAACCTTTCAGGTTTGAAAATGTCTGGCTCACATACCCTGACTTCATCACTAATATTGGCAAGTGGTGGGTGGAAGACATACATATTCAAGGCATGAAGATGTTCCTACTACAACAGAGGCTTAAACACATCAAACTGAAGCTTAAAGAATAGAACAAAAATGATTTTGGCAATATTTTCAAAGCCAAAAGAGAAGTGGAACTGAAACTACAGAAAATTAACCAAATCCTCATTATAGATGGCTTCTCTGAGGAAAGGAAAATGCAAGTTGACTCTCTTTAACAGGAATGGGACAACAGATACTAGCAAGAAGAGATCTTATGGAGACAGAAATCGAGAGTGCAATGGATTAAAGAAGGGGAAAGAAATACAAGGTTTTTCCACAAATCAACCATGGATCACAGGGCTCATAACAAGATTGTAAAACTCAAAGATCCTCAAGGGAAAGAACTAAGTACCCACAAAGAAATGGAATCTATTATGATACAACATTTCCAAAGCATAACAGAGAAGCCTCTCTTAGACAGATCACAATTTATCAATAGATTCACACAGTGCATTCCAAAACTAGTAACTTGGGAAGACAATTACAATCCCAATAGGCCAGTGACTGAAGAGGAGTTCAATGAAGTCATCAAAGAGATGAAAAATGGGAAAGCTCCAGGCCTAGATGGGTTCAATGTAGACTTCTTCAAAACATGCTGGGAAATCGTCAAACAAGATATCCTTGATGTTGTGGAGGACTCAAGGAAATCAAAAATAGTATTAAGGGCACTCAATGCATATTTCATAGCCTTAATTCCAGAGTAGGAAAAAGATATGACACCAGATAGATTTAGACCCGTAGCCCTCTACAATGTGGTGTAAAAAATTATTTCTAAATAATTGCAAATAGACTCAAGCCTCTTCTTCCAACTCTTGTGATTGAGGAGCAAATTGGTTATGTAGAAGGAAGGCAAATTCTCAATAACATCATTCAAGCTCACGCGGTGGTTCATTCTCTTAAGAGCACTAAGCAAGTGGGTATGATCATACATCTTGACTTTGCAAAAGCTTATGATAAGCTACGTTGGTCATATATCAGGGATGTACTAAAAGCATATGGCTTCGACCACAACTCGATAAGATGGGTGATGGCCGTTGTCACCATAGCTAGTTTTTCAATCCTACTTAATGGCTCTCCATCCAAAGCTTACAGGCCTTCAAGAGGTCTCAGATAAGGAGCCACTCTCCCCCTCCCTATTCGTTCTGATGATGGAAGGATTAGGTAAAATGATCACAGTAACCACAGAGGAGGGAAGAATCGAGGGTCTCAAACTTACCCTAAATGGCGATACCTTGACTCACCAACAAATTGTTGGTGACAGCATGCTGCAGGGCACACCCATGGTCAAGGAAGCTAAAGCCTTCAAAAAAATCCTGAATGATTTTATTATGGCTGCTGGTATAGAGGTAAGCCTCATAAAATTAAAAATTTAATTTTTCAATACCAACATTGCTATTCAGAGAAATCTCACCAAAATTATTGGCTTTCAAAGAGATCAACTACCCTCCAAATATTTGGGAATACCTCTCACTGACAAACCTCTGAGTAAGGAGGTTTGGGAGCCAGTGACTAATAAAATGCAGGACAAAATCAGAAAATGGACAAGCAGATCTTTGAACTTAGCAGGACAGTTAGTGCTTACAAAGGCTGTCCTGCAAACCATACCCACCTTCATGCTTTCAGCTCTTCCTGCCCCAAAAGGAGTTTTTCAACACATCAGGAACATCTAAAGAGATTTTCTTTAGGGTAAAGGAGAAGAGAAAAAGAAATGGGCTCTCGTAGCTTGGCAAAAGCTCTGCAAGCCCAAGACCCATGGAGGTTTGGGAATTCATGACCTATAAACCCTAAGCAAATTTCTGGGGGGAAAACTTTGGTGGAGATGGCTAAAGGAAATAAGGACCCCCTGGGCAAAGCTCTAGAAACAAAAATATGCAAAGAACTGGAAAGATAGGGATCATGTTCGAATGAAAAGGATCATCAAGGGCTCCCGCATTTGGAACAATGCTTGGGAGAATAGAGCTATTGTTGAGAAACACAGTTTCTAGGAGGTTAGATATGGAAACCTAGACTGGTTTTGGGAGGATAACTGGCAGCAGGAGCCTAACCTATGTAATGAAGGACTAGACATTCTAAAAAATGACACTGACAATAAAGGGTTGCTCAAGGTAAGTGACTTTTGGGATGAGACAAGAGACAATGGAAAATGGAGGAAATGGAAAGACCTAGTATATAGTGAAGAAATCCCTTTGAAGGCCCAGGCTGAAGCTCTTGTAGTGGTACTAGAACAAAGAAAGATTTTGAATTCAACTTCGTCTGACCAACTAAGATGGGGAAGAAACAGTGCAGGCAACTTCAACCTCAAAGAAGCCAAAAGAATTGCCAATGGGCTTGACTTTCCCAACCCTTATATGATATGGAAGAATCTATGGTAGAACCTGCATTGGATGAAAATCAAACTGTTCATATGGTTGGTACAGCATAAAAAAGTTCCGACTTGGGAGAATCTAAGAAAAAGAGGTTTAGTTGGTCTTTCTAGATGCCAGTTATGTGGTCTATAAGAGGAAATGTTGGATCACCTACTCAACCTCTATACTTTCACCTCTACCTTATGGAATTGGGTAGCCTCGATCTTCAGGAAAACTGACAGGGACGAAAATAGTATCACTGGAACTTTGGTGAAGTGGGGGAAAGATTTCTCAGATAATGAAATAGTCAACAAAGCATGGACTCTGATACTAGGTTTTCTAATTTGGGATGTATGGAAAGAACGCAACAATAGTATTTTCCAGAACAAAATTGGATCAACTCAGAGCATCATAGCTCAGATTTTAAGATGACTCAAAGAAATTGTGAGCACCCTTCTGAATCAACTCCCCGAGAACCCTCCTCAAAAAAATGATGCTCGGATTCTTATGCATTTGGGTCTTCAATCGACTATCCCCTAGGGCATAAGCAAGATTGTAAGACATACAAAAGAGGGGAAGGACTTCTGGCAATCACCCCCCCATGGTTTCTTGAAATTTA
The DNA here is from genome assembly GCA_000404065.3 of Pinus taeda. Taxonomy (NCBI): domain Eukaryota; kingdom Viridiplantae; phylum Streptophyta; class Pinopsida; order Pinales; family Pinaceae; genus Pinus; species Pinus taeda. The sequence continues at coordinate 25,216 of APFE030319665.1, forward strand.
ATATCGATGGAGCCTCTAAGGGAAACCCTGGGGTTGCTGGTTATGGAGGAGTAATAAGAGATGAGCAGGGAAACATAAAAGTCATCTTTCATAGTCATTTGGGGAATGCCACTAATAACATGGCAGAACTCATGGCCTTAGGGTAATGCCTATAAATCTTGATTGAACATAATTTACACAATACCATCATAGAGGCAGACTCTGAAGTAACAATTAATTCAGTCAAAAAGATAGGCAATGGCACAGCACCAAAAAAAGTTTCAAACCATTGGCGGTTATTGTAGGTTTACCAATGCATACAATCCCACCTAAGAACCCTAAGGACACTTATATTTGTTCATGTGCGTAGAAATGCCAACATATTAATGGATCGATTGGTGAATGAGGGTGTTCTCTACACAAAAGATAACGACAGCTATGTATGGGAGATGACATCCCCAGGAAATCTGCGCGAGGACTGTCACAGATATGCGATTGCAGATAGGGAGAATTTTCAAAGGATGAAAGATAAGCAGTGAACGGACCAATGGATTCAACAGGCAGCAAACCAAAGACAATGAGGAAGCAGGGGGTAATCAGTGAGCAGGTTGGAATGTAGATAACCATTGATGGCAGCGAGCACCAGAATCCGACGGATTTTGAGCAGAAAGATGCACAATGGATATCACATAAATCAGACCCGAAAAGTTATAGAATGGTAGTTTAGGCCACCCATCGTGTCCGATTGGGATTATAACGTGTGTGTTTGTTATGGACCCGATATCGACTCTGAACCATCGGATCAGCGAGAGCTGGATTGCATGGGAGTCGGGCCATGGAACTCCCCGTGGGTTAATACACATCTTGGACTTGAAATTTAATAGTAGATTGTTTTATTTACTCATCGGGTATGAAAGGCTTTTAAATGGTGAGCTTGTTGGCTCACCTGAAATCTGTTTAAACCGTCGAATCTCCAAGGACTGCGAAGTCACTCATTATAGGTTTTGTGGGCCTTTAGTTTATGCATTCATACGTTTATTTGGGCCTTTGATTTAATGTGGGCCTTTGGTTTATTGTGGGCCTTTGGTTTATGCAGGCCATTGGTTGTTGTTGGCCCTTGTCACTAAAGGAGGTTTGAGGTTTAGCAAACCCGTAAGAACCTTAGTTCTTTTCATTTCTCTTTAGGGTGAGGAAGAAAGGTAGGTTTTCTAGTGCTTTGGTAATGTTTGCATCTACCCTTTTGTGGTTTGTTTAAGTCAGGTAGGGGGTTGTGTCTGAGTCAGGTATGGGGCTCTTGGCTCCAATCTGCAAAGTGTACAATATGTTTTTTTTTTTTTTACTAGATCAATGGAAAGCTCTACTCTTACTAAATCAAAAAAAAAAATACAATAATAATAAGCCAAAAAGATTATTATTATAAACCTAACTGATTAATAAACCCAGGGGATTAATATAGAGAACCCAAGATATTAATATTATAAACCCTTTAGATTAATATTATAAACCCTATCATTAATATTATATCCTAGGAATATGAACCCTTAGATGAATAAACCAAAGGGATTATTATTATAAACCTAAGACACTAATAAACCCAAGGGTTTAATACTAAAAACTGAAAGGAAATTAGGATTTGAAGACTAATAAAAATCCACCCTTAGAGGAAAATTCGACTTGTTATTTATACAAAATGATTAGGAATCATTCCCCATGAAAGGAGGAAGTTTTCCCCACCAAAATACCTTAATTAATGGATCTAGATCCCAATACTAAGAATCTGCATTAAATGGCAGGGAACACATTCATAGATTTCCACAATCTATGCCATAATTCCAGAATATTTTGTTGATTTAATATTTAATATTTATCCTCCTGTAGTAGGGAGCAAGTCCCTAAATTATCTCCTCCTCCAAATCTCTATAATTTGTCCAATATTCTCATAATATTCCACAAAAATAAATAATATTAGGCACAAATATACAATTATTCATAAACCTTTCTAATGAACACATTAAAGTTAAAAATACATTATCTAATGCAAAAGGAGAGGTTTAATGTGTTGAAGGATGGTCCAATGGGCCTTAATTTATGTCTAATTTAGAGGTATGGACCTTAATTTATTTCTAATTTAGAGGCCCATCACATGGTACACCATAATCGACCATGGTCGACCATGTTTGATTAATGTGGACCATGATTGACCATGGTTGTTCATGATTGACCTTAGTTGGCCCTAGTTGACCATGATTGCTTTCCATATTGAGAAACTTTGTCACGCACCCATATTGGCAGTATTATAAACCTAAGGGATTAATAAACCCAATAATTTATATTATAAACCCAAGGGATTTATATTAAACCCTAGGAATAACATTATAAACCCTATCAATAATATTATACCCCAGGAATATGAACCCTTAGATTAATAAACCCAAGGGATTGATATTATAAACCCAAGACACTAATAAAACCAAGGGATTAATACTAAAAACCCAACGGAATAATATTAAACCTAAGGGATTAATCTTGTAAACCCAATGTATATAAAAGCTAAGATAAATATTATAAACCCTAAAACAAACATAGTTGATCATGGTTGACCATGTTTGACCATGATTAAGCATGTTTGACTATTATTGACCATGGTTGACTATGGTCGATTTTCATATTGAGCCAATCTTTGTCACAATGCGAGGTTGCACCATGGTTGACCATCGTTGTCACAATGTGATGTTGGAACATTGGACAATATTTGACACAATGTGACCATAATTATTGACCATGGTTGACCATATTTTATTTTCATATTGAGACAATCTTTATCATAATGCCACGCTGGACTGTGGTTAATAATGGTTAACGATGGTTGATGACATTTGATGATGGTTGAAAATCTTTGTCACAATGCAACGTTTGGCCCTGGTTGACCATGATTGACCGTGATTTACCATGGTTAGTTTTCATCTTGAGATAATCTTTGTCATAATGTGACATTAGATCATGGTTGACCATGGATGACTATGGTTATTGACCATGGATGACCATGATTAACCATGGTTAACAATGGTAGATTTCATATTGAGATAATATTTATCACAATCTGACGTTGTACAATTGTTTACCATGGCTAATCATGGTTGATCATGATATACCATGGTTCAATATGATGGTTGATCATGACTGACCATGGTTAACTATGGTTGACCATGGTTCATGTTCATATTGAGACAATATTTGTCACAATGTGACACTAGACGATGATTGACCATGATTGATTTACATATTAAGGCAATATTTGTCACAATGTGATGCTGGACCATGATTGACCATGGTTGACCATGAGTGAACATGGTTGACCATGGCTGAACATGATTAACCGTGAGTGAACATGGTTAACTATGGTCGGTTTTCATATTGAGACAATTTTTTCACAATGCAATGTTGTACCATGGTTGACCATAGTTGACCATGGTTGTCAAAATGTGACATCGGGCCATGTGGAAAACTTTGTCACAATGTGACTATGCTTATTAACCATGGTTGGCCATGATTGATTTTCATATTGAGAAAATCTCTCACAATATGATGTTGGACTTTGGTTGACCATGGTTGATATTCATATTGAAACAATCTCTATCACAATGTGAGATTGGACCATGGTACACCATAATTAACCATGGTCGACCATGTTTGAATAATATGGACCATGATTGACCATGGTTGTTCATGATTGACCTTAGTTGACCCTGATTAACGATGATTGCTTTCCATATTGAGAAAATTTGTCACAAACCCATATTGGCAGTATTATAAACCTAAGGGATTAATAATCCCAAGAATTTATATTATAAACCCAAGGGATTTATATTAAACCCTAGGAATAATATTATAAACCCTATCAATAATATTATACCCGAGGAATATGAACCCTTAGATTAATAAACCCAAGGGATTGATATTATAAACCCAAGGGATTAATATTGTAAACCCAAGCTATAGAAACTATATGATAAATATTATAAACCCTAAAACAAACATGGTTTACCACGATTGGCCATGATTGATTTTCATATTGAGACAATCTTTGTTACAATTCGACATTGGACCATGGTTGACCATGATTGATTTTCATATTAAGAGAATATTTATCACAATGTGACATTGACCCCTAGTTGGTCATGGTTGAACATGATTGACGATGGTTGATCCATTTTACACAATAATTGGCGATGGTTGACTATGTTTGACCAATGTTGACCATGGTTAACCATGGTTGACCATGGTTGACCATAGTTGACCATGATTGCTTTCCATATTGAGAAAATCTTTGTCATAAACACATATTTGGATTATTATAAATCTAAGAGATTAATAAGCCCAAGGGATTAATACTAAAAACCCAAGGGATTAATAAGTGCAAGGAATTTATATTATAAAGCCAAGGAATTTATATTAAACCCTAAGAATGTGAACCCTTGGATTAATAAACCTAAGGGATTGATATTATAAACCCAAGGCACTAATAAACCCAAGGGATTAATATTGTAAACCCAAGGTATATAAAACCTAAGATAAATAATAAACCCTAAAACAAACATAGTTGACCACAATTGACCATGGTTGATGTTCATATTGAAACAATATTTGCCACAATGTGATGTTGGACTATGGTTGACCATGTTTGACCATGATTTTTTTTTCTCTAAATATGTCTAAAATCTATTATTGTAACAAAATAATACATGGAGGCTTTGGCCTCTAGAGTTCTTAGCCAAGGTTCATGGCATATTGCAATAGAAACAAAATGAAGATTGCCCAGAAGAGGGAAACCAGTGCAATCCAAAATAGATTTTCTGCCCTCACAAGGGAAACCAACATGTGAACATAGAGTGATATTCTATTGAAAACTAATTCAAAACTAACTATTTTGTTGAAAAATGCAAAAATAAACCCATAGGACTGGGTGTCGGGAACGTGAACCCTGAAGACACGTGTTGGTTTAGTTGTCATTTGGTGGTGACATGTGTTCTTCAGGAATTAGACATTTGTAGGCATCGAGGTCATCCTCGTCTTTTGGTAGTTCACCCGTGTCTTCCTTCACCAGATTTTCTTGATTCTGCTCTGTTGCAGAAGGCTCGCCCTGAAACGTGACTCTCTCATTCTTCTCCGTTGCATGAGTGGGACATCCTTCAGTGATGGAAGGCTCCTCTTGAAACATGACTGTAATGGTGGCCTTGATAAGAGGTCGATCCAGAGAGCATTGGTATGTGAATTGAACTGTATACTTGAAGTGTTGAGAGCTGGAAGGGAGAGCAGTAGCTGATTGACAGGTTTGTGAAGGCTAGGAACAAACAACGTGAGTGCGACCTCTACCACTGTGTGTGTCAGGATAACAATCCGAGAAGTGATTTGATGAGGGGGAGGAGTAAGAGACCATTGGGGGCAAACAATGGGGCGTTTTTCCTCTGTTGCTATGCATTCGCTGGCGCAGTTGAGGCATAATTGCATAAGGAGAAAGGAATTAACTATGAGAAGTAGGCACTGAGTGGAAATGGTCACTTTGGGTGGCATTATCAGAGGCAGGAGGCTCAAAAGCGAGGGTCAGGTTACATACCAGGGTCTGCGAATAGGTCTTACCTTTTCCGAATTCTATATAGCAGAGAATATTGCATTTCCTACCTATTGTCATGCGGGTGCTTGGCTCCACAACGACCTAGGGGCAGTTGCAGTTCAGAGGCAGAGGAGTAGAAATAGATGAGGAAGTGGGCCAAATAGTGCCTGAGGTTTCCATGATGCAGAGCTGAGGCAGGATGGCGTTGGTAAGTTGGTTTGAGTGCTGTATTGAAAGGTATTTATGAAGGCTATAAGACAATTTTATTACGCTATGTGTGAGCTTACAAGTGGCCATGTGGCTATGCCACTTGCCAACCCTTTTCTCTACCATCACATCATCCCTTATGAACACCTGCCTCTAGGAGTTTTGCTTCTTTGTGCACCAGGGTAGTGCATTCCTGTAATTAAGTGCTATCATTAAGGATGGTGAGGGATCTTGATCTAAGTACTTGATCGTTGTCTACCCATGTAATTGACAAAAGATCAAAAACCTTGTTTCCTTCCCTCCTGGCATGATTGAAGGTGATATCTCTTCTGTTTTTTAACCATTTCTCAATGAGTTCTAAACGAGCCGCCAGTCTCCAACTAGTAGCCACTTTAGAAGCCAGGGTCCTTAGTTGAATTTGATTAACCATGTTGATGAGGATTTGGGAATCCCCTTAGATTATAACAGGGTGAAAGTTGTGTTGATGAGCCAAACAAAGTCCCTGCCATAGTCCTTCCAGTTCTGCTGAGTTATTCGTATCCCAGCCAATTGATCCAAAATAAATTAAAAGAGGGGTTCCTTCATGATTCCTGAATATGCCTCCATAGCCTGCCTTGCCTGGGTTGCCTTTTGAGGCACCATCAAAGTTTAACTTGATCATACCTGTTGGAGGGGGATTCCATTGAGTGGAAAGGCTAGAAGTGGTGGTAGAGATGTTGAGATCATTCTAAACCGGCAGAATCCAGATATTCCAATTCTCCCAAATATTCTGTTCCTGTGCTTGAGTGGGAAGATCATCTGCCTGCCATTTCTGGAGAGACAAGGTTTCTTAAATATTATGGCATAAGTTGCTCCAAATGATGTCCAAGGGAGTGCATTGATTCTTAAAGATTCGCTTATTTCTTTCCTTCCAAATTGTCCGAAGAAGCAGCCCGGAAGGATTTTCCATAGAGAATTTAGTATCTTGCTATTGTAGGGAATCGGGACCTAGTTACGGATGGTGCTGATAATGTCCCCTAATGTTTGACCATGATTAACCATGGTTGATTTTCATATTAGCCAATCTTTGTCACAATGCGAGGTTGGACAATGGTTGACCATCATTGTCACAATGTGATATTGGACCATTAAACAATCTTTGACACAAAGTGACCATGGTTATTGACCATGGTTGACCATAGTTGATTTTCATATTGAGACAATCTTTGTCAGAATGCCACGTTGGACTGTGGTTGACAGTGGTTAACGATGGTTGATGATATTTGATGATGGTTGAAAATCTTTGTCAGAATGTAATATTGGACCCTCATTGACCATCATTGACCACGATTGACCATGGTTGATTTTCATATTGAGATAATCTTTGTCGCAATGTGACATTGGATCATGGTTGACCATGGATGACCATGATTAACCATGGTAGATTTTCATATTGAGACAATCTTTGTCACTATGCGATGTTGGACCATGGTTGACCATGGTTGATCATGATTTACCATGGTTCAAGACGATGGTTGACCTTGGTTGATCATGATTGACCATTGTTAACTATGGTTGACCATGGTTCATGTTCATATTGAGAAAATCTTTGTCACAATGTGACATTGGACCATGATTGACCATGACTGATTTTCATATTGAGACAATATTTGTCACAATGTGACGTTGGAACATGGTTGACCATGGTTGACCATGAGTGAACATGGTTTAACATGCTTGACTATGGTCGATTTTCATATTGAGACAATATTTTTCACAATGCGACATTGAACCATGGTTGACCATAGTTGACCATGGTTGTCGAAATGTGACGTCGGATCATGAGACAATCTTTGTCACAATGTGACCATGCTTACTAACCATGGTTGACCATGATTGATTTTCATATTGAGAAAATCTCTCTCACAATTCGACATTGGACCTTAGTTGACCATGGTTGATATTCATGTTGAAAGAATCCCTATCACAATGTGACATTGGACCATGGTACACCATAATTAACCATGGTTGACCATCTTTGACTAATGTGGACCTTGATTGACCATGGTTGTTCATGATTGACCTTAGTTGGCCTTGGTTAACCATGATTGCTTTCCATATTGAGAAAGTTTGTTACAAACCCATATTGGGAGTATTATAAACCTAAGGGATTAATAAACGCAAGAATTTATATGATAAACCCAAAGGATTATAAACCCAAGGGCTTTATATTGAACCCTAGGAATAATATTATAGACCCTATCAATAATATTATACCCAAGGAATATGAACCCTTAGATTAATAAAACCAAGGGATTGATATTATAAACCCAAGCCACTAATAAACACAAGTGATTAATACTAAAAACCCAAGGGAATACTATTAAACCCAAGGGATTAATATTGTAAACCCAAGCTATATAAACCCTAAGATAAATATTATAAACCCTAAAACAAACATGGTTGGCAATAGTTGACCATGGTTGATTTGCATATTGAGACAACCTTTGTCATAATGTGACGTTAGACCATGGTTAACCATGATTGATTTTCATATTGAGCGAACCTTTATCACAATGTGGCACTAACCCCTCGTTGACCATGGTTTACCATGATTGATGATGGTTGACCATGGTTGACTATGATTGATGATGGTTAACCATGGTTGAATTCCATATTGAGATAATCTTTGTCACAATGCGATGTTGGATCACGGTTGACCATGGTTGTCACAATGTGACGTTGGACCATGAGACAATCTTTAACATAATGTAATCAGGGTTATTAACCATGGTTGATTTTCATATTGAGATAATCTTGTCACAATGCAAAGTTGCACCATGTTTGACAATAGTTTATGATCGTTGATCATCATTGACCATGGTTCATCATGTTTTACCATGGTTGACCATCGTTCGCATATGGTTGATGTTCATATTGAGACAATATGTGTTACAATGTGGCGTAGGACCATGGTTGACCATGGGTGACCATGTCTAACCATGATTGACCATGGTTGAATTTCATATTGACCATGATTGACCATGATTTATTTTAACATTGAGACAATGTTTGTCACAATGTGATGTTGGACGATGTTGGACCATGGTTGACCATGGTTGATTTTGATATTGAGAAAATATTTGTCACAATGTGACATTAGACCATGGTTGACCATGATTGTAAACCCAAGGGATTTATATTAAACCCTATGATTAATATTATAAAGCCTATGAATAGTATTATTCCCTAAGAATATGAACCTTTAAATTAATACACCCAAGGGATTGATATTGTAAATCGAAAGGTCTAATAAATAATAATAATAATAATAATAATAAAATAATTGATCCAATCTTTATAAATAAATATTAATAATTAATGGTAAAGCTTTGTGAATTAAATGTGCCTTTTTGTTTTGGTAAGCGGAATAGTGGCTATAAATTATGTCATATTATGTCTTTGTTACTAGTGATTAGAAAAATATCTACAATCCAACCAAAAACCATTAAAGAAAACTTTCAATTTGGTTTGGTGTAAGTCCAAATCTTATTTTTACAATAATTTGAATACCATCAAGACACTAATTTGATGACATATGAGGTTTTAGAATGTATTAAAGTTTGATTATCTTATTATTATTTTTTAATGAAAATATCAAATAAAAATTAAGGAAGAAAATATTAAAGCTTAGGAATATGAATCCTTAAATTAATATAACCAAAGGATAAAAATTATAAACCCAAGGTATATAAATCCTAAAATAAATATTGTAAACCCTAAAACAAGCATGGCTAACCATGGTTGATTTCCATATTGAGAAAATCATTATCACAATGGGACGTTGGACCACTGTTGACCATGCGTGATCATGATTGGCTTTCATATTGAGACAATCTTTGCCACAATGCGATGTTGGACCATGGTTGATTTTCATATTGAGGCAACCTTTGTCACAATGCGACGTTCGACCATAGTTGACCATGTTTGATTTTATAAAACATGTTGACCATGGCTGACCATAACTTACCATGATTGTCCTTGGTTGACCATCATAGTTGATCATGATGAAAGATATTTGAATCGAGGTTGATCATGGTTGATGAAATTCAATCATGGTTAATCATGGTTAACCATCGTTGACCATCGTTGATCATGGTTGACTATGGTTGACCATGATTGATTTTCATATCGAGACAATCTTTGTCACAATCTGATATTTAACCATGGTTGACCATGATTAATGATCAACTATTTTATGGTGAAGGAAGATTTTATAAATATTTATTTAATTAATTACCAATATTTAGTTAATAATATTTATATTTAATTAACAATATTTATACTAATAAATATCTATTTAAATAACAATATTTATATTAATAAAAGATTATTAATGACTATTTATTTAAAACATTATTTATCAATATAACATTATTAATAAATATTAATTTAAATAAAAATGAAACAAAATATGATAAAAATTTCTTCAAACCATTTAATTCAGAGACAAAGGCTACAACAAAAGATTTAATGATTAGGGCCAAAATGTATGCCAAACTATACTCGTAATATATGAGTATGTTACCATGGTTATCATTACGGTTTGTACGTTTCACAAATTCATTTAGAAGATCTTTCATAATCATTTTAAACAATTGGCAATAAAATTTTGGGTCTATTTAATAGTATATGTTTAAGTAATATAATGAATTTGAGTTATAGAGTGAGTGTTCTATTGTATAATCATATTATGGGTAGTCAACTGTTGTAGTAGTCTCGCATCCTCCTCTTCATACCAAAACCAGAGAAACCAAATTATCAAATGTGAGGATGCACCCAATCCTGTTCTCTTTAATCTGCCGCTAATAGACCCAACTGTAGCTGCAGTGAAGATATTGTTGCAATATGTAAATCAATATATATATTAATTAAATCTTGTAAATAGTGTACTGTAGGTTATATAAAATGAAATCGAATTAAATCTTGCGCAATTCAATGGGTGCAATTTAAAGTCAATCAACAATCAAGCAATTAGAATGAAATCCAAATGCTCACAATGGTGCATATGACCTGAACCAATGGAAACAGTTGAGTAATAATTTCTTTTGTGCACTTCGAGTTCTATAAAGTTTCTGCGACCATTACCCTGAGATTTAAAAAAATCCAGAGTGAAAACGACGTCAACAAACATGATTATGGATTGAAACCTGCCGATTAATCGATATATATTTCTATCTCACGAGAAGCATTTTGGAAGAACCAACGATCCAGAAGAAGATTTACGTACCTCCGGCCAATGGCCATGTCCATTGAATGGTTCTCCTGTTTGCTCCTGACGAGACCCTCTGCAATCCACAGTCGCACTAATTCTTGCACATTGATTACATCATCTTTGGCATATTGTGCTTACATCATCTTTGGGATATTTAGCACAATAAAGGAAGCACTTCTTGATGCCTGAATTGGGCAAAGCATCATAACACCATCTCAATAGTTGATACAGTTGTGGATGCACAGTATCTGGATAAGATAAAGATGCTTGACTTTCATTTTTTATGGAAGATAAAGAAATGTTCCATTCATCTAGTGTGCTTTTTCCCCTCATTACTGCGGCCACTAACATTATTTCCAAACAAAAACCCTTACACTCCTCTGCAATATTCCTGGCACGCCCCTTTATATCCACAGGAGAACCATTGTCTTTGAAAGCTATTCTTTCTAACAGAATCCACGACTCATCTTCAGAGAGCCGTTGAGCTGACTCTTCTGTGCTCAAAGCTGGAGTCAGATCTCCTTTCCTCTAATTTTTTACTGACTCTTCTGCGCTTCGAGTAGGATCTCCTGCTCTTCTTCTAATTCTTCTACTGACTCTTCTACTGAACCCGCTTCGAGTCAGATCTCCTGGCTCTTCTTCTAATTCTTCTACTACCTTGGAAACATAGCACGCACTAATGAATACCATAGCTTTCTGTAGAAACGATAAAAACCTTCAGAAATGATAGAAGCTACGATATCCAGTCAATTTAGGTGATTTCAAGATTGTTTACAGGTTCACAGATCGAAGGAATTGGAGGTCGATGTGACAAATTCACAAAATGTGAAGCTTTGTAAAGAAATCAAGTGGAATTCATAATCCACCCTTCAGATCTTCAAATGAGCAGTCGTTCTTCAACCCTTCCGTAAGCCAGTCATCCAGCACCATCACCGCGCAGAACAGAGTAGCCGAAGAGTTTGTGGTGGGAGTTGAGGCCAACATTTTTCCTGGCCACTAAATCGTGGAAATAGAAGTGAGGTGGCTTATTTCAAATAAATCGCCCTAAGATATTTCATATAAGGAAGTTTGGTGGTTTATCCCATAATGGTTTCAACATATATCCTGCCTTACTTGTTTAAGAGATTGATGTTTTATGATGTTATGATGTTTGAATATATGAAAATTATTGGATTCACATATATATTGATTTACTCCCCTTTCATTGTGAATTTAACTAGTATTAGGTAGAATTCATTTAGAAGTAGTATAACCACTGTAAGGTAAATATTATAGGGACAAATTACTAACAAGGATATTTCATTCTAAAATAGAGTCTCACTCTTTTATGGAAAAAATTATGGTTTATGTAAGATAAGGATGAGGGCATATCTAATGTCTTTTGGTGTTGGTATATGGATTTTGTGGTAGATCACTATAAGCTTTCAAAAATTCCTCTAATAGATGAAAATGAGAAAAAATATTTTGTAAATAATTCTATAGAAAAAAATTCCATTCTAATTGGTCTTGACGATTTAGTACTTGTCAAGGTAACATAGTGTGTATATGTTAAAGAAATTTGGAACAAGCTTCAAAACAATTATAAAAGAGATTGAAAGGTAAAGAGAGATAAACTTTGAACTTATAGAATGCAATTTTAAAGTTTAAAGACGAATGAATAAGAAGACATTGTGGGTTTTTCCTTTAAGTAGATGAAGTTGTGAACAATATTAGATAATTCGGTGAAAATATTGAAGAACTAGTAATTGTTTAGAAAGTGTTGAGATCTATTCCAGTAAGGTTTAATCCAAAAATTTTAGCTATTGAAGAAATGAAAGAACTAGAAAACATGAATATGGATGAATTACATGGAATCCTCACTGTTTATGCGATGAGAATAGGAAAAGAGAATTTAGGATTAAAGTAAGAATTCATCAAAGCATTAAAAAAAAGGACACAAGGACCATAATCATTCTATCTTTGAATCGGATGAAGAAGAAGCTCAATTTGTGAGAAAGCTTAAAAGAAGATCTAAAAAATATAAAGGTAAGTTAACATTCAAATAATTTCAATGTGATATAATATGTCATTATGCTACTAAATGTCCGTATACAAAATTCAAATAGAGTGATGATGAAAGAGAACATAGAAATAGAGGAAAATATCATAAAAATAAGAAAGGAAGATATCTTAAGAAGAAAGTTTCATATTCTAAGGAAGATGGTAACTCATTAAAATATAGTGATGACGTAGAATATTATGATGACCAAGAAGAATGCCTACTCATGTCCTTCATGTCCCTAGAGAATTTGATATCAGATTTCAAAGAAGAAGACAATGATGGGGATGTGGATATTGAGGGAGAACTTATTAGAGTCTGCAAAAAAAGAATCAAAAGAAAGAATAAAAAGCTGAAGGACATTCTATATAAATATGAAAATAAGGGTCATTAATTTGATGAATAATTATTCATCCTCCTAAAATTAGAACTAGAAGAGTCCAAGAAAATAGAGCATACACTAATAAGTCAACTAAAAGTAAAGGAAAGAAATTGTGAGAAGCTAGAACCATAGGTTGTATCCTTAAGAAAGGATCTAGAGAAGGAAAATTCTCAGTTGAATCTAAACTTAATGTTTGGAAAAATGAGTAAATCATTAAATAACATTCTTACACTAGTAGAAAGTGATGAAATTAGTGACCAAGTGATTAGAAACGTTAGTCACCAAAGTGAAATACTACAAAAAATGAGCAATCTTAAATGGCTCAACTAAAAACAACTAACCTAAATGGCTAATTTAGTCTAAGGTTAAAATATATGACTAGATAATAAGTAATGCAACTAAAAATGACTAATGTGAATGACTAATTTAGTTTAGGAATGAAAATATGACTACTTAAAAAGTAATACAATAATACAAATTACTCTTTTATGTTAGTCATTTTAATTGTGCATTGTGTTTTTCGGATTGTGATTCCTTTCTCTTACATGTTGTGATAGCTTGTTATGTTATAAATATAGATGATATTGATGTAACCTTTGACTCAATTGGAGTGTTATAATAGGTTAAATAGGAACTTTATGAGTTGCTTATTCTTCCATTATGGAGGCCTAATTTGTTTGGGCAGTGCAAGTTCCTCAGTCCTCCGGTGTTTTGGTGTATGACCCTTCTGGAACTAGGAAAACATTACTTGAAAAGGAAATAACAAGAGAATTAGGGGTTGTTTTCATCAATGTAAGACTAGCCAATCGTGCTCTAAAGAACTTAATATAGAATTCAATAAATAAAAAAATTTCAACTAATAATTTTAATATATTCTTTGAAATATAAATTAATCAATTAATCTTGACATATGCCCTAAAAATAATTTTCTTGGCTAAGAGATCATCTTTGTTTAACATAAGGAAACATGTCAATGGGACAAGACATAGAGGCATCTAGTAGGGATGAAATCCCACCCCTTTACGAACCACCAATGGGTCATTGCACGTGATGTGGTTTTCCTTAAATATTAGTGGTGAGATATGATGCATTAATAGATAGAAGATGGAGATGGATGTCCTCACTTCTGGTTTAAAAACTGAGTTATAATAGGGTTTCCCGTTATTAAAAAAGTATAAATTAATCAATTTGCATGAGACTGAATCTTTATTAAAATTAAATTGAAAATGGAAATCAAACTGTAAGATTACATGTTTCAAAATAAATAAATAAAAATTTACACCAAGACTATTGTTAATAGATAAAAATTATTTTACACCATTTTAATTTTAATGACAACATAAGTGCATCATATTTTTGTTTTTACAAAGTCGGTTTCTGTATTAATATCTGAAAAGAAAAAGGAGGGAGCTTGGACTCCTGAGGTACATGAAGTGCCATGGAATACTAGGATCAAGGGAGTTACAAAAACGAGTTTTCTCCTTAATCCTGCTTATTCCCACTTTGAGAAAGTCTAGAGAGAAATAGATTCTTACAAACTGAAACAACAAAAACTAACATTTGCAAAACATATCTAATCTATGTTAATGTGACTGATGTGTCGCGTTGTAGATTCCTCCGGATTTTCATCCACATCAATGCGCTTGGCACTTGAGGAGCTTGGGGCAACTGTGTTGTGCTTGTCCATCATATATTTCAGAACCTCGATGGACTCTTCCGCATGGCTGCACCTGTTAGATAGGTGGTTAAACTGCTCATGTAAAGAAGAGACCCTGTGTAAAAACAGATTGATTTCCGCTTGATACTTGTCGATGATACGGTTCTAATTGTCGACTTTTGCATCTAAAAGTTTTTTTTGATTGTCTAAGATCTTCTGTTGAGCTCTTATTTCCTCTAGCTCTGCTTGAAGATCCACACAGTGGAGGCAGTCCTCACTGCATGCCATTGTAAAGATTGGAAAGAAGGGGCTGAGACTATGAACTGAGGCAATGAGGTTCTGCAGATGGGGTTTGACAGAGGAGGAAGCAAAAGACATGATCAGGACTTCAAAGATCTAACGAGAATCAGAGGCTAGAGGAGAATAGGGTCTTGGGGAAGAATGCCCAGATCGATAGAACAAAGGAACATATAAGAGGAAGGGCGTTGAACAGAGGAAGAAAAAGGAGTAATATATAGAAGGGCAGGGAAGATGAGGGCCAGTCACAAGAATGAAGAGAGGAACAGGATAAGGCACGGGAATTCTAGGAGGTTGACCTGAGGAATCAGAAGGGCGAGGTCGATTAGATAGAAATCGGCTAAGTTATTGATTGAATTCAGAGGAATGAGAGAATCGATTTTGAGCCAAATCCCAATGTTGATCATGATCTTGCTGTATGTTTGGAAAATCTGAATCCACTTCCACCTGTTAGAGCTATAAGATTTGTTGCAGGTTGAACTGATATGGTTCATGGCAAAGGCTGTTGAGTCTCCTCGGCATTGCATAGTAAACTGCCCATTGTCCTATCGCAAGCCTTGTTGGCGTGTATGTCAGCTTGCTTATTGAACGAGAGAAGGATATGATGAAAATGCAAATTAACCATTGTCTAATGCAAGAGTTGAGAACGTTGAATGACCTGCTATAGGATAACATTAGCTGATTCTTTATTTTGAGCCATTAAACTAATAAAAACCGATGAATCTCCAAAGATTTTTGTTGTTGTTATACCAAGTCTGTTGAGCTGGATTAGCCCTTGATATAGGGCCAACACTTATGCCCTGTTATTAGAGATTTTCCCTAGTCCCCTTTCATAGAAGAGGATACAGTCCCCATTGGCATTGAAGATCAATCCCCCTGCTCCAGCAATTCATGGGTTTGACTTTGATGCTCCGTCGAAAAAAAGATAGTAACTGTTGTAGTTTTGTAACCAATTTGTAAACTCCTCTTTTAACTTGATTTTCCATCTATGGGTTTCCTACCTACGCTGGTATTTAACTATATTTCCACTCTGAATGCTATTATTTTTATCCAAAATATATCTCATAAAACTCCTTTATTGAACACTGTACATTGTTACATCGATATTGTTTTGAGATTTGACAGAAATAGTTTCAAGAGTGAGACTCTTTGCCTTATTGCAGATAATCCTTGTAGCTATGTTCTTGTCCTTAAATATTTTCTGGTTTCTTGCTAGCCAAATACTCCATAACATGGTGTAGGGGAGTGTATTCGAGACCCTATTCACTAAATTGCTCCTCTTATTTTTCCAAGGACAGTTCTTTTTCGAATAGTGAATCACGTCTCCTATGGAGTTCTAGGAACTCCAAAGGAAATTATCAGTGGGGGATAATTTTTTCCAACAATCAATAGAAAAGGGACAGTCAACAAAGAGGTGATGCATAAATTCTTCAGCAGCGTAGCAGTTGGGGCAACGAGAGGGGCCATTGATACCCCTCTTTTGTAGATTTTCTGCTGTTAGGATTTTCCCCTTGAGAAGGGCCAAATAAAAAATTTAATTTTTGGAAGAGCCTCTGACTTCAAAACCATTTTCCAGTGATTCCATATTGGTATAGGGAAAGTGTTGTAGTAGATGTGCTAGTGGGCTGCTTAGACAATGTAATTTGATCCAATTGGGTCCCATCGAAATCCATCGATCTCATTCTTTTTTATGGGAGCTTTGCTATGGAGAGATATTGTAGAGTAGACAGGCTAGCTTTAAGATCATTGGGGATAATAAGAAAGGACCACCCAAGCCAGAGATGAGAAAGTGGATCCTAGAAAGAGATTTGATCCAAATAATGGATACCAATGCTGTTAAAAAAAGTGAGAATAGGAATAGTTTCTGCGTGACTATTTATTGGCTGTTGTCCCAGTATTTTATTAGCTCCAATATTAATACTGGCTCCTCCCTTGGGAACTTTGGAAATATTCTTCTCTGTTAATGGAATAGCTTTTTTACATAAACGCCAGATTTTTGATGAGTCTCTGTTGGGAATATCAAGATCTAGCAACTGCTGTCTGGGGAAGTTCAAGTATTTAATTTCCAATACCCTTTTCCACCAGGCAGAAAGACCAGTTATAAGCCTCCAAGAAATCTTCCCTCCAAAGTCTAGGTTTAGAAATTTGGGGGATCTAATACCAAGACCTCCTCTGTCCTAGGGTTCAATGATCTGTTTCCAATTGACTAGATTGAATTTCCTTTTATCGTTTTCCCTCCTTGCCAGAGGAATTGGTGGAGGATAACTTCCATTTTGTAATGAAAGGACGCTGGAGCTTGGTATAGAGAGAAACGATATAGGGGAAGAGAAGAAATACCTGATTTAAGAAGGATGAGGCAGCCTACTGGGTTGAGCCAAACAGATCCCCATTATTGCACTTTCTGCTTCACCTTGTTAATGATGATGTCCCAAGTTTCTACCTTCAGAGGTCTTAGACTCATTGGCATGCCTAGGTAAGAGAAATGAGTCCACTCATAGTTGAAAGGGACTCCAAAGATGTTTGCAATATTGTGAATGACTTGATTTGTTGCATTCCATCCATAAATACAGCTTTTCAACTCGTTGACCAAACCACTAGAAAACCTCATAAATTTGTCTAAAAGAGTCTTGCATCTCCTTGCTATAGTGGTGGAGGCTCCTCCAATTAGCAAAGTGTCATCGGCAAACTGAGAGTGGTTGATATTCTTGACTCCATTCCCAAATTTGATTCCAGAGATGAGACCCACCCTTCTGTTGAAGTCCAAAGCTTGACTAAAGGATTCAGCCATAAGAATAAAAAGGTAAGGAGAAAAAGGGAAACCCTGTCTAAGACCCTGGGAGGATTGAAAAGCTTCACCCGGTCTACCACTAACCAGAGGGGAAATCTAGGGCCCAGAGATGCAAGCAGAGATGAGGCTAATAAAGGGCGACTCAAAACCCATCTTTTTTAAGACAACTATAAGGTATGAATGCCTAACTCTGTCAAAGGCGTTGGCAAGGTTAAGCTTGAGGATAAACCCTTTCTCCTTTCTAGAGAGGTTTGAATGAATGGCTTCTTGAACTAGGAGAATGGAATCAGTTATTTGTCTGTTGGCCAAGAACCCTCCTTGGTTTTATGAAATCAGGGAGGGGAGGAGGGGTTTAAGGTGAGAGGCTAATATTTTGGACAAAATCTTGTAGGATAAATTGTAGAGGGAAATGGGTCGAAACTAAGAAAAGGAAGTGGGTCAGTTTTCTTTAGGGATGAGAGCAAGACAAGTGGCATTGGTATATCCTCCTATTTTACCCTTTCGCTGGATCCATCTAATCATTTTTGTCAAATCCTTTTTGATTAGTCCGCAGAACGCCCTATAGAAGCAAATGGGAAATCCATCAGGGCCAGGAGCCTTATTAGGTTGGAGAGTCGAAATTGTTCTTCTAATTTCCTCCTCATCAATTTCCTTATTCAGGCTGTCATTCATTTCCTTGGTGATTCCATTGGGTAAATATTGAAGAAAATTGGCATAATCCTCTTCTCCTTTTGTTTCAGTTAGAAGTTCTCTGTAATGTTCTGTGGCAACCTTTCTAATGGCCTCTTGGGTGATTTGCTGATTGCCCTCAGCATCTAAAATAGAGCTTACGTTGTTCCTAATTTTCGTGCCATGGCCTATTTGTGAAAAAACGTTGTATTCTTATCGCCAACTTGCAGCCAGAGTTTCCTTGACTTTAATTTCCATTTTAATTCTTCTTCTCTATTTATATGGCACAACTGTGTATAGAGAATGCTTTCTTGTTCCTTATTCTCCTGAGAGAGGCCATGCTCTTCTATCGTTCTTTGGATGATGTCTAATTCATTCTTGATTTTCTTTTTGGTTTCCTCAGGCTCCTTATAATTAGATTTTGCCCATTCTTTGATAGCCTGCTTGGTTCTTCTTTGTTTGGTTTCCCATATGAAACAAGGGGAGCCTTCTACATGCTGATTCCAAGTTCCATGAACAATTTCTTTGACAACTAGAACACAATTCCAGAGGGGACTGTATTTAAATGGGATGGGCCCAAGGGGGCAGTGGGTTTCCAGAGTGAGGGTTATGGGATAGTGGTCAAACACCGAAGAGGAAAGGATGCTAACATACCCCACTGAGAAGGAAGAGAGAAATGAAACATTAATTAAAAACCTGTCCAACCTTTCCATTATGTTACCAATGCCTAGCCTGTGGTTGCTCCAAGTATACCTGTGGTTTTTTGGTGCAACGTCCACTAGTTCATGGTCTTGTATGATATTTTCCAAACAGCTTTTGAAGGGATCAGGTGAAAAGCAACCTCCCCATTTTTTGTTGGCATGTAAAATAAGATTAAAATCGTCTGCCATAATAATATTAGAATTAATTTCACCATTGATGCTAGCCTTAAGATCATCCCAATAGTGTTCCTTTTCTCTGTAGTGGTTGGGAGCTTAAACATTATAAAAGATTGTAGTTTGGTTGTCTATTCTATTTTCTAGAATAGTTCTGATCCAATGCTGATGAAGATTTACTGATGTGTAGTTCCATTTACTATGATCCCAGAGAGTGGCAATTCCTCCGAATGCTCCACTTGAATCACTGGTAGAACCTTTGTACTACTTCTACTGATCTATTATTCCTCTCATTTCTTGCTAGTCTTGCTTTGTCTCCTGAATCAATAAAATTTCTGGTTGTTCACTGTGTATAAGTTCTTTGAGGGCTGAAACTTTGGAGGGGTGCCCTAATCCCCTGCTATTCCAAGACAGAATTTTCATCATTAGGTATTGGGCGTATGGAGAGGTGCTAACTTCTCTTGATCTTTGTGATTTGTCTCTTTCTCATGATGCCCCAGGATGAAAAATTTTATAGGGGTTTGAGTGCCCATGGCTATGTCTTTCTGAGCATTCTTGTCTCTATGCTGCTTGGCCGATTTTCTACCAGGTCCAGGTTTCTTGTAAGAGTCGCTAGAAGTTCCATGGTCTTTAGAAGAGCTTCTGGTAAGCCTGGTAAGAGGGGGGTCTAGAGAAACCTGAGATGGGATGACTAAGGGGGGAAAAGGTTCAGAAGCTTCGGAAAGGATCAAGGGGGGAGAGAGGGATCCACGGAAGGAGGTTCGGGGGGGGATAAGACTAGAAAGGGGTTAGAAGAAGAGGGGAGGCACATATCAG
The DNA here is from genome assembly GCA_000404065.3 of Pinus taeda. Lineage (NCBI taxonomy): Eukaryota > Viridiplantae > Streptophyta > Pinopsida > Pinales > Pinaceae > Pinus > Pinus taeda. The sequence continues at coordinate 45,789 of APFE030319665.1, forward strand.
GAGGGGGTGGGCAGACAAGAGAGGGGAGGATGAAGAGGGATGAGATGCATTGGGAACAGGAGGGCCAGATTCAAGGGGGGCTTTGGACGAAGAGGAAGACTTCTTCTTTTTGACAGTTTCCCATTTGTCTTCTTGATCGTCGTTCTCTGCATCAACAAGTTTAGAACATCGATTGGCAAAGTGGCCATATTCGTGACATACCTTACATTTAAATGGTATTTGTTCATAGTCCAGCTACTGGATATGGCTCCACTCGTCCACTTTCAGTTTTATAGCTTTAGGGAGTCCTTTGCCAAGGTCCACTTCGACACAAATCCTCGCACATCCCTGCATGTTTTCTTTCAGTTCGCTTCGATCAATATATTTGTCAACTGCGTTCCTAATGGCACACACAGATTCATCTCCCCAGCAATGGAGTGGGAGATGGGGGAGACAGACCCAAACTGAAACAACACTGGGGACATCTAGTTCAGGGTCAAAGTCTGGGGTCCATTTGTTGAGGTACAGGCCCCTGGAGTCCATGAAATAGGGCCCATTTTTGAAAATTAAATCCTTATCCTCTTTGGATTCAAAGTGGAATGTGAAATACCCTTTCCCACAAAACTTGATGGAGATTTTCCCTTGAATTTTGTGAGACCAATTTCTTTCTACCCATCTTTGAATAGTTTTTGGAGAAGGCTAGAGGCCTGTAAATTGACCTATAAGACCTTTTTCAGCAAGAGACAAAGCGGCCATGCGAGGCAAGGCTAGAGGTAACTGAACTTCTTAGAGCACATCCAACTTCTTAAAAAATTTAGAGAGAGTTGTTCGGGGGCATTGCGGTGGAAGAGATTTCACCAGATCTAAAAGGGCATGTTGTGGATCAACCCCCTTCGAAGGAGGATCCGGAGGGGCCATGGAAGGAGGCCAAGGCCCAAGCGGCCGCGAAGCAGGAACAGCGAGCGCAACAACAGGTTCTCAGAGAGGAGCATGCACATTGGTCGACTGAACCCTTCAACATAAATGCATCATATTATTATTAAATTAGGGAAAATATAAGCCCTCCAAGCACCTTAAATTTGAGTGATATTTCCAAACACATTAAATTTGAGCTAGATTTTGTGACAAGTGGAAAGTACAAAAAATCCATGTTAAGTTTCCACTCGCACTTGGAAAATGGTTCCCTTTGAGTTCAGTCTTCCTCTTTTTGCCCAAAACCCCATTAATTGTTTTTTTTAGTTTTTCTCTTTTTGCCCAAAACCCCACTGATTGTTCTTTCAGTGTTTGCAGTGATCTCAGTCTGTGAGTCAGTCTGATAATTATTTTAGGAGTGGTATTCATTAATCTTATTAAGAATCATGGCATCACCTGCAAGAGGCATGTAATTTGTTGCACATGCTAGAAGGAAACAACAACAACGGGGTGGCCCGAGGTAGATGATGTTTGGGGTTTTGAGAATGGCCATCTTATGGTACTTCACCGTGCATATTTTCTCTTCAGAGAATCATGTCTATCTATTACTTCAGATGTCAAATATATTTTCTAAGGGTGAGAACCTTGTAAGTACATTGTAAACTTTGGCCATGCTCAGGGTTTGATTTTGTGTATGTGCCCTATATTTTATGCCTTTTATATTTTTAATCATATAACCCTAGGAGTTTTGAACCTATTGATGGTGTTGGACCCGCCAACATGTCAAGGGATCTCCCAGTAAGAAGTCCCAACTAGACCACATGGCATTTGGTGTAGGAGTCCCAACAGTGGATCATACAGTATCACCTTGACCGCAATTGTGCGTAGAGGAAAAAAAGATGTCCTTGTTAGTAGAAAGGGTGTGACCAGTGCAACCAGGTAAGGAAGGTGCATGAAGGGTCCTAACACACAAAAAGGGAAATGAGTACGTCCCTTAGAAACCTGTGGAAACATCGAGCTTGAAAGGGAACACATGAGCAAATATACATCACAAGATGGAAGGCAGGGAAACCAACGATCCAAAGTGATGGTTAAACCAAAAACACATCTTAGTAAGATTCATACATACATATATAGAAAGAGTCCATAAATACATGCGTAAGCAAACAACTACATATGTTATTAGAGTAACCAAGATAGCTAAAATACAATAACATATGCATTAAACGTGTTGGCTCTATTATATTAAGATTGAAAGATCCAATGATACAATGCAACCATGTCCAAATACTAGTCTCGACAACGGAACATTACAGTCACTTCTACCTGCTCCTCCAAAAAGATATACTAGATTTTCACTTTGGAGAAGCCAAGGTTTGTTACAATACACTCTAAACTTTATCTAAGATATACCTATAGGAAGCTTGGATCCCAAAATCCTGTAAAATGAGTTATGAGGTTCTATAAATAGAAAAGGATGGGGTGACCCTTGACATTCCCCTTTATGACTCTTCACCTACCCTCATGAGTCTTCACCTACCATCATGACTCTTCAACTACTACATGACTGTTACATTCTACTATCGACACTTGTTCTTTCACTTTTACAAGATGTTACATTACAATCTACACATGTACCCATGTGAGATAAATTAGGCTTGAGTAAGTCATGCAAGACATCACTAAGACTTAGACAATTGTGGGAAGACCAAATCTTCGACATCCTTGTGATGGTTGACTGTGGGGAACTGATTCCAATCTTGGGAGTCCATGATGGTGTCCACGTGCTCAATGGTGACATCCTACTGAAAGCGAACTCTTGCCTCCATTGCATCCAGGTACACTGATATGGCTCCTGTTTCCAACTCATTTGATAACATGCACATGAGAGTCTTGAGTGAAGTTGGACTAGCAATATACTATTGCATAGTGTTTACGCTTATCTCCAAGTATGTGTTGGTGGCTATGTGTATCAAATCATTGAAGTACATTTCCAGCTCTAGTTAGACTTGGTTCTTTGTCTTCACCTTAGTGAGTGTGCCAATGGATGGGATCACATGCGTGTGCACAATGAAATGCTCTTGAACACCTGTGCATGTGATCGACAACACCGATCACCCTTTCTACTCCGTGTTAGTTGCTAGGATGGGTCTATAACCTGTATGGGCGCAGTTTAATCAATCTATGAATGTTATGCCTCCTGCTGTATTTTTTCTTGTTACACTTCCTTCTCTCTTCTGTGCAACTCCTGTTCTTCCCTGAGTTGTCACTTCAAATCCTGTAACACATTCACTTTTTCCTCCATCCTCTATTTCTCTCTTTTCCTTTGCGCAATCCTCTTGTCGCATCATCACTTCTTAGTCTTAACCTCCAAATATGCTTTCATCACAAGTGGATCTCCTTTGAACATATCGTTTTTCTCTGCCTCTGTGCTATCAACAACCTTCCTCTTACCTTTGCCGCACACTGGTCTGCTACCTTCTGTTGTTGTTAATGGTGTTGCTCGTTGCGATGCCACTATCATTTCATCTTGATATCCCTGTATATGAAAAACTTTGGTGTCTTCATAGATAGGAAAGATCATAGACACTCGCTCAACTAAATCTCCAGTTGTGCTCTCAACAGTGTCCTTTGACTCTGCTCTCTAGGAGGCCAATGTACCTATACTATTGAGAGGCAGGCGAACACCAATGATATATGAAGACATAAAAACACTTATGGAAAGCAATTTGTCAGTTGAAAACCAAAACGAAATGGAGGACTGACATGCAACATACCTATGTGATTGTCTGTGAAGATTGCACAATTTTCAACGGGAGGCTGGGAGACTAACTGCCAAAACTATGCAAGGCATAGTCTGGGTTGTCATGAGGCTGATTGACTTCTGGAACTGTGCAATGCACAGTCTAGCAAGGCTTGCTGAGGACTGAAACTGTGTAATGTGCAATTTTAGTTGGTAGTGACATGTAAACCAGCAAACTGCATTTCGTAGTTTTTGGGGCTAGTAAGGCACTGCCTCCCAGAATTACGTAATGCAAGCCTAAAGGCTAGTGTTGGGCCAAATTTGCACAATTTTTGGAGGGAAGGCAGAGCCTTCACTTCCTGAAATGTGCATTTTCTAGCCAGGCAAGGTAGGGTTTGGGCCAAGGTAGCCCAGACCCACCGACGGAGTGACTGGAAACATGAGAAGTTTGAATGCATGGTGAAGCTGAGTGAAAACAAGAGTGAATGATCATGCATGAAAATAGTGAGTACATGATTCAGAAAAAAAGAAAGCAAGCATGTGTGTGAAGTGAGTTGCCACGACGACGACTGTTAGTTCATAAATAATGTCATGCATGTGGCAACAGTGAGATGCTTCTATAAGCTAACATGCATCAAAACAACAACAAGGGTTCATTGAAATCAAGAAGACAACACTTACACAAAGAGAAATACAAAAAATGACAGAAACGTAGCACAAGAAATGAAAAGTAGACTTACCCTAAAAAAATTGAGCTGAATGTGCTGAAGACTCTTAGATGCGATGTGGGATGTTAGAGCTGAAAGATTGATGTGAGGAATGAGCTCTCTAGTGTCTAGCAAATGAGTTTTGATAAGATCAAGGTTATGACATGCATGCCACAAATCTAGGAAAAAGAGACACTTAGCGGGAGGTTTCTAAAACGATATTTGCATGTAATCTCCAGCTGCTAAAAATATATCCCTAAAATCTAGGGATGCTTTGCCTTTTTCTTTTTCAGGAAAAGATACCCATGCATGAAAATAAGGATTTCTCAATACCGGAGCAAACCGGCCAACCTAATAGCACATGCAACAGCCTGCAATCCCAGGAATGAAATTTGAGCAATGTATGGGCTGAGCAAGATTGGTTATTCCTCGGGCATTGTGCAATTTCTAGGGTTAGTAGGTCAATGTCTCCCAAGATTGCGTAGTTTTTGGGCTGAAGCCTAGTGTTGAGCTGGATTGCACAATTTTCTGAGGGAGGGATGCTTGGTTGGATTGCGCAATTTTGGAGCTCACCAAGATTTCACAATTTCAGGAGGGAAGGATGGTTCTCCTCCAGAATTGTGCAATTTTCAAGGGGATCATCTCATCGAGAAAACTGCTTGAGTTTGGAATGACAGCCTATGGGTCGGAGACAAACAAGTTGACATGCACAGGCTGACAGGCCACTAAAACTTAGTTGACACCTATCTAATTAACAATGCAAGACATGTTGCTAAGGATGGTTGGTAGGGAGGCTCCAAAACGAAGCTAAGGCAAAATTTTGGAGGGTGGTTGTAGCCGCTACAATAGAACCCTGATAACATCAAGTTTAAGACATTTTTAGGTTTGAAAGCTGGAAAGTGTCATTAGTGAAACACGAAGAGACCTATGTTTCAATATACCTATTGATTGAGGTTGTTACCTGATCGATCTCTCCATCTTCCATATCCCAGAGATCTCATTCAATTGTCACCAAGTGAAGGATTATGGTCATTGGGTTGGTTTTTGTGTCCATCTGCATTTGATTTATATGCCCTTCCATATCCAATTTTGACACCATCATCCTGATTAATATCTTCTTTAGTGCCTTCACACTAAATACCCTCATCTTTTCTAGATGTCATCCTCTCTATCTCACCATTTTATTTCTCACATAGCCTTGCATACCACTTACTGATGTAAATGTCATTTGTCATAGCCATACATCACACTCCTTTTAATAGTTAAATCTTCTTGTATTGATATCCTTAAAAAGATTTAGGGAAGAATTTTGCTAGCAGCAACATTGTTGTCATTATTCTATTTCTTATGTCTTGTTTAATTCCTTTCAACCATTTTAGTTTATTTCACTTGCCTTGCTAAATACTTTTACTTGCGGGTGGTGAAGAACAATTGAAAAATGCTCTTTTTGATAATGTGTGTCATTCTAAATGACAAATAAAAGAAAGCGTTGAAGGAGAAATTGCCTTGAACAAAAAAAGGGATGACTCACCAACTATCTCATCTTTTGGAGATTTCTGGTGAGATCCTTGTCTGGAATTTTCTATAAAAAATTTGACAAGATCAATTCCTATTGTAGATGATGATTTGGTCCTTGAGGATTTCCTTCAGAATTATTTTTTACCTCAAGTGAAGGCAAACTAAAATCTGTGATGTAATTCAAATTTCTTTGATCCATTAGGTTTTGTCGCTCTTGCAGATGGCTATGGCAGTAATAAGCATTATGAGCATCCTAATTCAACTAAATAAGGAGCCTCACCATCCATGGTGGAGTTTAACATAAGTAATGTGAATCAACACACTTTATCTGTTTCAGATGGTTTTCTTGGTACTGGAACTCTCAATATAAATGGATATATGAGGAAAGTGAAGAAGTTTATGAGGCAAGATGTTAAAGACATGCTTGAACCTCTTGGGAGAAAACTTTGTAATCATGCCTTGGTTATTGTGGAGGAAAGTAGGCATTCCAGTATGTTTTTTGAGAAACAAGAAAAGGCCATGCCCATGTCATGTTACTTGTCCCAAAATTTTCTAATTGATTGTTGAGATCTTTTACTGACCATATGTTGGTTGTGCTTATTATATGGTATTGATAGAATTTACTACTCCAATGGAAAATGATTACCATGTCCATTACATTTTTGTACGACATGTGGCCCAGTTAAATGATAAATGGCATTCACTATGTATAATTGTTTCATTGGTGTCTAACCATTAATGATGTGCCGATTTAGATAACAACAACCTACAAAGAGACAAATTTAATATGACCTAGGGAGTTCAATCAATTGTAGGAACACATTTTTTATTTGAAAACAAGGTAATATTAAAATGTGTCTATGACTACACACCATTCATGTCATATATTTCTGATTTGGTTATAGATGCTAGTATTTCATGCTGCTTCCATTAGTTGTCTTTGTCCTATATTTTGATGTTCATATCTCATCTTCAAGCTATTCTCTTTCTCCTTTGAATCACCAACATATATGTATTTTGTGCTAGCATAAGTACTCAATGTCATGTTACTACCAAGTTTTATATAAGATTAGTAGTTGTTTCTTCCATCACTGGTTGGATGTATGATAGTTAAGCATTCTTTTGGTATGAATATATGATGGAGGCTCAACACTGATTGTCTACATGGTTGGATAGGAAATGGTTTAACGATGTACTAATATTTGGACATGCTTGTTCCTACATCATACTTTTCTTTCTACATTAAAAAAATTCTTCAAACTACTAAAATTTGATTTAACTAAGGTCAACTTGTTAAATGTTTCTACACCATGAACATTTTGTGGAGTAATTTACTATAGATATATCTAAATATTCGATTGGAACTCTTCAAGTTTTACCTCCCTTGGCATTCCTACACCATAGAAAGTATATCTTGCAAGCTATTGGAATGAAGACAAAACTAATGGTGATGGGTATTTTTTTGAAGAACCCAGTTGATGACCTTAGATTTGTCATTTGGCTAAGTATCCATATCCATATGTAAGATGTTGTAAAAACCATATTTATCTATATATTTTATTACATATTCATATTACCGTGTAAAATGTTTATCCACTTGGATATATGTGGAAACCCATCTAATTCCTATTTTTTTCTGCCAAACTGGTAAGAGAAAACCAATAGATTGAGGAAACCACTATTCTCTATTAAGATGGTAGGTGAAGCTACGTAGCCATTGTAGTGAATTCATTACTTCATCAATCCACTATCCCTTTTGTATGTGCTTCATCAACAAGTGAAACAGTGAGATGCCAAAATATGGATGGTTTCAACTTGGAATTTTTGTCCCTACTTTGTTGTGAATAAGCCTGTGTATCTGCCAATCAAAAACATATTCTATTATGTCAAATGCTGACATGAAATGATAGAGTATTTCTTGATCCACCCTTGCATTGGGCTATGCTAATAAAAACCGAAAAATATTTCCCTACTTTGCTTCCAACTCTATATATAGGACTGATCTAGTATACTAATAATTTATCCCAAGTAGATATGCAACTATGTTGTCATATAAGTAGATATACTATTGTGCCAAACTCAAAAAATAAGTGTGTTGAAGACTAAAATTGAAACTAAGGATATACCATAGTGTCCTAGGTATCGTCAAGTTTTTTCATAGGTTTCCATGAAGATCTAAAAAAGAGGAGACCATTTATTATCTCAACATTCTTGCTCGAATTTATATGAACTGTATTCCATATAAACCTTTCTTCACATATTTGAACTATTTTGCTAGGGAAAGATTGGTCTGTAGAAACAATGTCATCAATTGCAGGCTTGAATGAGTGTTTCTACTCAATATCTAAATTGTCAACATCATATTGGTCTTGGTTTATAAAGCCACTTGTATTTGATTTAGATATAGATGACACCTCATTTTCACCTCTATGTGACTAATCATAAACACGAGGGCCACTAGAATGGGTGGTAGTGTTTACCTCCACAACATTTTCCAGTAGATACTTATGCCACCAGCCAATCAATATTGCTTTATTAATGTGATACTACATGATGACCTAATCAAATATTTGCACCTAGGTGAAAATACAAGAGAAATCCCTTTCTCTCATAATTATTTTTTCTACATCTAGGACAATGTGGTCAAGAAAACTGAAGCAAACATCATCCCCTCTTATTGCTCTAAATACAGGGGCCATTGGTTTCTCAAGGCAATGATTCGTCATGGATTTAGATTCTTTCATATGCATAAAATTAGTCATAATGTTATCACCCTAATCACAAAGACTAGAAGTCACAGATCAATGGCATGGATTTTCTAGGTTTGAAAGCAAGAAAGTTTCATTATTTAAACAAGAGGAAACCTTTGTTTCAATATGCCTACTGATTGAGGTTGTTACCTTATCAATCTCTCCACCTTTTACATCCCATGTATCTTTGTCAACAACGTTCCTCCACAATATTTTCCATTAGATGCTTATGCTACCAATTGATCGATGTTTCTTTATTAATGTGATAGTACATTATGAACTAATCGAATATATGAACCTTGGTGAAAATACAAGAGAAAGCCCTTTCTCTCATCATTATTTTTTCTACATCCAAGAACATGTGGTCAGGAAAGCTAATGCAAACATCATCCCCTCTGATTTATCTAAAGCCAGGGGCCATTTATTTCTTAGGTTAGTGATTCATCATGGAATTAGATCCTTTCATATGGATCAAATTAGTCATAATGTTATCAGCCAAATCACAGAGATTAGAAGTCATAGATCAAGGGTATGGATTTTTTAGGTTTGAAATCTAGAAAGTGTAATTGGTGAGACTAGAGGACACCATATTCCTATTGATTGAGGTTATTACCTGATCGATCTATCCATCTTCCATATCCTAGAGATATCATTCAATTGTCACCAAGTGAAGGAGTATGGTCATTGGGTTGGTTTGCGGTTCCATCTGCATTTGATTTATATGCTCTTCCAGATCCAATTTTGACACCATCGTTTTGATTAATATCTTCTCAAGGGCCTTCACACTAGATGCCCTCATATTTGATAGAGCTCATCCTCTCTCTCACCATTTTCTTTCTCACATAGCCTTGCAGACCACTTATTGATGTAAATGTCATTTGTCACAGCCATCCATTACACTCCTTTTAATAGTTAAATCTTCCTGTATTGATATCCTTAAATATTTTTAGGGAGGAATTTTACTGGAAACAACATCATTGTCATTTTTATTTTTGTTATGTCCTGTTTAATTCATTTCAATAGTTTTAGTTTATGTCACTTTCCTTGTTGAATACTTTGACTTGCAGGTGGTGAAGAACAATTGAAAATTTGATAACTATGGAAATCGTTCAAATCCCAATACAATATACTGTTGTTTCCGTTTTTAAACCCTTAAACACCACCTTGCACTTTGCCAAACTCAATCTCCTTACCAATTTTGATTTGAATATTCAAGTTTGATCAGTTTCTATAAATTCTATTTCTGGTCAGGGTAGACTTTCTCATAAGCTTCCACAGATTCTTGTTTTGAGTGATTTTTATTTTAAGTTTGTTGCAGATCAGAGGCTTCCCCTACTTGAAGGGTTATACTTGTGCTAGTGTTTGTGATTCTACTATATCTCTAAAATGTCCCTGTTGACAAATTTGATCAACTTGGATCTCTCTGATGTCACTGAGAAGATCATTGGTGAGTATATATGGTAGGTCTTGCTTTTCTTTTGGGTTTTTCTAGTCATGGTCCTGATGGAATTTTGGTTCTTTGATTGCATTCCTCCTGTTTGTGGGTTTTGCTTTGATTTGGTAACTGGGGAATTTTCTAGTCATGGAGATGATGGATTTTGGTTAATTGATTGCATTCCTCTGTTTTTGGGTTTTGTTTTGATTTGGTGACTAGGGAGACGTTTGTGCAGGATTGGAGGCTTTGGCGTGGATATCCACAGTAAGGGAAAGGTAAGTCTCATGAAATACATAGATGCGATTATGATTGTTGTAATATATATATTTGTGTATTTTTTTGGTATGATCCATGTTCATGGAGCTTTAGTCCTTAAGCAGCTACATGAAGGTACTGTAGAACTAGGAGTCAGTGTGTATTTTTGTGGGCATGAAAAGATGAGTCGTGTTGATATACACAATGTTGTGGTATCTTTAGGAAGTTATCATGTAAAGAAGCATAATAACAAGTTGTCTTAGTTTGATCAAGGCATGCAATAGGGTCGGTGACATCTGATGGGGACCATCATGAAAGATCGCTTTGTGATATCTGTGGCATAAAATCCACAAAGAAAGTTGTTAGACCTTACTTGAAGCAAATCTAATAGAAGGTTGTTGCATGAATATTGCAGCAAAACATGCTATAGGAACATTGATTGGAATGTTGTTATATTTAGTTTGGAGCAAGATGCATGCAGGAAACTCATAAAACATAAAGGATTGAGAAAAAATATGAATGCAAAAAGTCTTCCATTTACTATTGGGTGTCATGCCTAATCTAAATTTTATTTTTGGACGTTATCTCAGAAATTTATAGATCCCAAAGGTCTGACCAAGAGGAATTATGATGGATCCAGTACTGGATAGGTCACTGGAAAGTGAGGTTATCATTCAGTAAGTTCCTTTCACCCAAAGAAATGTGTTTCATATGTTAGCTTGGATAATAAAGCTAAGTATCATTCATTTTCTTTGATATCAGCCCTCGGGCTATCTTTACGGATCCATTTTGCAAGGGGAAAACATCTTGGTGAGTCTAAAACCTAATAAAATATTTAAAGTGGTTATCCTAATAAAATATTTAAACTGTTAGTCATGGATGTTTGCATTTAGCTTTGATGATTTTTTGACATGTATTCATAGGTCAACTTGTTGGGTTTTAGGTGATTTGTGATGCATACACCCCAGCTAGAGAACCTATCCCTACTAACAAGGGAGAAAAAGTTGTAAATATATTCAACCATCCAAATGTTGTTGTCGATGAACCATGGTATTCTGAAATTGAAAACTGCTCTTTTTGAGAATGTTTGTCCTTCTAAAGGACCAACGAAAGAAATCGTTGAAGGAGAAATTGATTTGAACAAGAAAAGGGATGACTCACCAATTGTCTCATCTTATGGATATTTGCAGTGAGATCCTTGTTTGGAATTTGCTGCAAAAAATTTGACAGAAGAAATTCCTCTTGTAGATGATGATTTGGTCCTTCAAGATGTCCTTCAAAATTATTTGTTACCTCAAGTGTAGCCAAATGAAAATTTTTGTAGTAATTCAAATTATCTCTCTAATCCATTAGGTTCTTTCACTCTTGCATATGGATTTGGCGGAAATAAGCATGTTGAGCATCCTAATTCAACTGAACAAAAAGCCTATCATCCATGGTCAAGTTTAACATAAGTAATGTGAATCAACACACTATTTGTTTCAAATGATGTGCCTGGTACTAGAACTCTCAATAGAAATGGATATACGAGGAAAGTGAAGAATTTTATGAGACAAGATGCTAAAGACATGCTAAAGACTTGCTTGAACCACTTGGGAGAAAAATCTGTAAGAAGGCCTTGGCTTTTGTGAAGGAAAGTAAGCATTGCAATATGTTTTTTGAGAAACAAGCTAAGGCCATGCCTGTGTTGTGTTACTTGTCCCAAAATTTTCGAATTGGCCGTTGAGATCTTAAACAGGGTGGGTATTATTGACCATATGTTGGTTTGTGCTTATTATATGGTATTGATAGCATTTACTACTCCAGTGGAAAATGATTACCATGTCCATTCTAATTTTGTACGATATGTGGACTAGTTAAATGAGAAATGGCATTGTCTATATATAATTGTTGCAATGGTGTCTAACCATTAATGATAGGTTTCTTTAGATATCAACGACCTACAGAGAGACAAAATTAATATGACCTAGGGAGTTCAATGAATTGTAGGGACATATTTTTTATTTGAAAACAAGATTATATGAAAATGTGTCTCACTACACACCATTCATGTCATATATTTCTGCTTTGGTTATAGATGCTAGTAATTCATATTTCTACCATTAGTTGTCTCTGTCCTATATTTTGATGTTCATATCTCGTCCTTAGGCTATTCTCTTTCTCCTTTGAATCACCAACATACATGTATTATGTGCCAACATAAGTACCCAATGTCAAGTTACTACCAAGTTTTATATAAGAATAGTAGTTGTTTCTTCCATCACTGATTGGATTTATGATAGCTAAGTAGTCTTTTGGTCTGAATATATGATGGAGACTCAACATTGATTTTCTACATGGTTGGAGAGGAAATGGTTTAACAATGTACTAATTTTTGGACATACTTGTTCCTGCATCATACTTTTCTTCCTACATTAAAAAACTTTGGATTACTAAAATTTGATTTAGCTGAGGTCAACTTGTTAATTGTTTCTACACCATGAACATTTTTTGGAGCAATTTACTATAGCTATATGTAAATATTCGATTGGAATCCTTCAAGTTTTACCTCCCTTGGCGTTCCTACACCATAGAAAGTATATCTCGCAAGCTATTTGAATGATGAAAAAACTAATGATAGTGGGTATTTTGTTGAAGCATCCATATCCATATATAAGATGTTGAAGAACCAAAATTTATCTATATGTTTTGTTAAAGTTTCAGATTATTGTGTAAAAGGTTTATCCTCTTGGATATATGTGGAAACCCATCTAAGTCCTAGTTTTTCTTCCAAAGTGGTAAGAGAGCACCAATAGATTGAGAAAACCACTATTGGTGCTCTATTAAGCTGCTATGTGAAGTGAGGTAGCCATTGAAGCTACGTCAATACTTAATTAATCCAATATCCCTTTTGTATGTGCTTCATTAGCAAGTGAAACAGTGAGATGTCAAAATATGCATGGTTGCACGTTGGAATTTTTGTCACTACTTTGTTGTGAATACCTGTGTATGTGCTAATCAAAAACATATTCTATTATGTCAAATGTTGACATGAAATGATAGAGGATTTTTTGATCCACTCTTGCATTGGGCTATGTTAATCAAACCATAAAATATTTGTGTGCGTTGATTCCAACTCTATCTTGAGCACTGATCTAGTATAATAATAATTTATCCAAAGTAGATATGCAACTATGTTGTCGTATAAGTATATATATTGTTGTATCAAACTCAGAAAATAAGTGTGTTAGACTAAAAAGTGAAACCAAGGATATACCATAGTGCCCTAGGTATCCTCAAGTTTTTTCATAGACTTCCACGAAGATATGGAAAATAGGAGACCATTTATTATCTCAACATTATTGTTCAAATTTATATGAACTGTATTCCATTACACCTTTATTCACATATTTGAACTATTTCCTTAGGGAAAGATTAGTCTGTACAAACAATAATTTGAACTGTATTCCATTACACCTTTATTCACATATTTGAACTATTTCCATAGGGAAAGATGGGTGTGTACAAACACTGTCATCAATTGCAGGTTTGAATGAGTGTTTAACATCATTTTGGGCTTGATGTATAAATCTACTTGTACTTGATTTAGATATAGATAACACATCATTTTCACCTCTACATGACTAATCATAAACACGAGGGCCATCAGAATGGGTGGTTGTGTTTACCTCCGCATCATTTTCCAGTAGATGCTCATGCCGCCAGCCAACCAATGTTGCTTTATTAATGTGATACTACATCATGACCTAATCGAATATATGCACCTAGGTGAAAATACAAGAGCAAGCCCTTTCTCTCGTCATTATTTTTTCTACAGCTAGGCACACGTGGTCAGGAAAACTGAAGCAAACATCATCCCCTCTGAGTTTCTCTAACAACAAGGGCCATTGGTTTCTTAGGGCAGTGATTCATCATGGAATTAGATTATTTCATATGCATCAAATAATTCATGATGTTATCACCCTGATCGCAGAGATTAGCAGTCATAGATCAATGTCATGGATCACCCTGATCCCAGAGATTAGAAGTCATAGATCAATGTCATGGATTTTCTAGGTTTGAAAGATGGAAAGTGTCATTGGTGAAACCAGAGGAGGCCTCTGTTTCAATATGCCTACTGATTGGGTTTGTTACCGGATCGTCTCCATATTTTGTATCCCATAGATCTCTGTCAACAACGTTCCTCAACATTTTCCATTGGATTCTTATGCCAGCAACCGATCAATGTTGCTTTATTAATGTGATAATACTCGTTCATTTACACCAAATACGACATCAATTTTTAGTTCTAGTCCTCTAGCCCAAAACTTGCCATTAAATCCTTCACAGTCACATTTTCACGAGCATCTACACTACCTCATATTTCAGCAAAAAGTACAAACTATGGACTCTTCTCAGCAGCAAAAATTCCTCCGGGAACAACCACACTACCCTTTGCCTTATAATCAGCAGCAAGCAGTTCATTTACAAAACCAGTCTTTGGCACAACAACCCTACCCTTTGCCTTGTAATCAACAACAAGAAATTCAGGTACAGGACCAATCTTTGGTACAGCACCCGAAACTCCAGTTTCGACCCCATCTCCTCACACAACAAAACCCACAATATTTACAATTGCAGTCCTATATACATGAACAGGCTCCGTCTCAACCATCCATGATGTATCTACAAAAAAAGACGCAACAAATAAACTAAAAATCTGGACAAATTTCTTTCTGGTCAGCAGGACCTGTCTGCTATGTCTGTGGGGTTTTTATTGTGGTAAATGAAAATTGTCATTATCATCTTTTCTGGAATGGAGGGAGTGGTTCTAACAGTAAGGTGGAGGCCATGGCCCTTGCTGGCCTTCTTCATTTTTGTCTTTTTGTCAATCTTCAGGATGTTTCCATTTTTAGTGATTCTAAGGTCTTGGTTGATAGTCTTCCTGGTAAGAACATCATAAGGAAACAGCAGCTCTCTGGATGGATTGATAGGATTAATTTTTTATGGAACAGATCTAAGGGTGTGTCCATACTTCACATCAAGAGGGATCTTAACCAAGCCTCAGATGATTTATCCAAAAAAGGGCTCGGGATGGCTCCAGGTTTATGGTTCTTGCAGGTTTCTTTTGAGGGCAATATTATATCCATTCAGGACTTCCTCCCTCCTGATTTCTAACCTTGTCTTGACTCTAGCTCTTTCATCTTTCTCTGGTTTTGTTTTCTAGTAAGCTCTGATATTTCTCTCTGGTCGCTGAAGCTTTGCTTTTCCAGTGATCGCAGGTTCTTCATGCGTGTTTACATAATCCAGATGCCGGAAGCAGTATACCAAGATCCGTTTCTTTTTGCTGCCTTCTATTTGCTATGGACTGCAAGTCCTCTATAGTTTCAGTCCTTTATTGTCTATAAATTTTTGGTTTCATTAGGTAGTCCTGTTCAGATGCTGCTCAATCTTATTGGGAGCTTTTTTGGTTTATGCTATATAGGCTCATATATGTGGAACAATTCCATCTTTCACTTTCAGTTTTGGTCTGACCCTTGGTAATAGATCCTTCGTATGTTTTTATATCATGTATATGAAGAACAGCTAAACTGATATAATGTTCTTGTTTATATTTCTGATATAAATGCAATATAACTTTTTCACCTGAAAAAAAAAATCTAGACAAATTTCTTACCAGCCTCTACATCTCGGTATTATGAAGCAGCAGACCCTTGAACTTTAGCAACAACAACAAAAGCTGCCAACTCCTACTTCATTTAGTATTGCAACAAATAGTTCTTTGCCTGCTACTTCATCTCTATGTTTGCCGGGAAATAATCCCGAAAGTATGATTTCTTATGGAGCTGTAGCCTGTGATATCTTAGACAACTTCAAGACCACCGACACCTACAAAATTAACTAGTGAGATTAACATATCTGTTTTACAAAAAGGAAATAGTGTTAGGCCTACTTTTGTAATTAGCCAACGTGATCCATCTAAGTTGGCTCCTTCGAGTCAGCAACAAATTAGTAATAGCTGGACAAATTCTGACGCGAATGGAAAGCTTGGTGAGAAGCCAGATCTATATTACTTGAAACATATTTGTAATGTTACCTTGGCAACATTAGTGTTGCAATCTTGACAGAGGGAGAAGGATCTTTCAATAGCTTAAAATATTCTTAATCGAGAAGTAAATGAGAGTGGTGCTGCTAGTTACGGCTATTGAAAAACTAATTACATTGTTGTTGTCCTTGAGACTGCTCAGATATCAACCAAACTGAATATATGGAGAGGCAAACTTCGAACAATCATCATGGGAATCACGCTTACAAGCCTTATTTTATTGCTCATGTTCCATAATGAAGTACTTCCTCAAATGGTTGGCCACAAGTGTTACAACTATAGTTTGTATTATTCCTTGGTTTGCACTGTCACGTTCTGGTCATGCTTTTCATCCCACTCACTTGTACTTAATGGTAATTTTCAGGTTTAGACATTCGTAAATAACTTTAACAAAGGTTACAAGACCTACTTCAAGTCAACAAAATTGAAAGGAAACCTCGTTCTGAAAGAATTTGTTGCATGTTAGGTAGCACCAGACTTCTCTCCCTCAAAGAAGCAACAAGGATATAATGGGAAATGTACAGAGATCAGATAGATAAAATTTAGGGTTAATTTATAGGACGCCTATTTAGAACTGAATCGGATGTCAGCTCATTCTTTTCAAAAGCTGGTTTTGGGGAGAAATAAGCAAAGGAAGTAGAACAAGTTTTGTAATTAAATGTATATGAGATGGAAAAGGTAATTATTGGCACTTTTCCTAATAGCTATTTTGGTTTATTTTATATTACGGAAGTTTAATTCATTTATTTTGTTTAAAGAGGAACATGTGGCAGTCTCTTTTTCTATGCAACCATCTTTTCTGTCGGCTTGTCATATTTTCATAAGAAATAATGATTCTCACCAGGTGGGAGTTTTATCTAGGAAATTATATTTTCTCGTAGTTTTTAATAAGCTTTAATGATTGTCTATATTGTGCCGCAAATAATGTTCGGATCACGAAACTGTCGTGACAACTATTTTCTTTTTGCAATTTTAAGGTTTTTATATGTACATAATGTACATTATATTTATCTCTTGACGTGTGGCTGAACAGATTTAAAAGGTTATTGGTAATAGAAAACTTAATCAATTATGATTTTGTGTGGTTTTGACAAAGTCAAACTTCACTTCAATTATTTTACCAAACTCTATATAGTTTATGTATTTTGTTTTAAAGTTCATTATATATGTGTGTTGGGGGTGTAGTATGGATATTCCATGGGAAAATGGTTCAAATCTCACTTACCATATGAAATCAGCGTTTTATTGAAATTAATTGTTGATTCATTGTTATTATTTTTTTTTCTAAAATTTTAATATTTTAAATTAAGATGGTTATTCGAAAGAGAATTTCATTATAATATTAATATAGATAGTTGGTAAAATAAATATATAAATAATTGGTACAATAAATGTGATAATACTCCTTTATTTCACATACTCAATCTCTCCATCTTCCATATCCCATAGATCTCATTCAGTTGTCACCAAGTGAAGGAGTATGGTCATTGAATTGGCTTGTGTGTCCATCTACATTTGATTTATATGCCCTTCTAGATCCAATTTTGACACCATCGTCTTGATTAATATCTTCTCGAGGGCCTTCACACTAGATTCCCTCATCTTTGCTAGAGGTCATTCTCTCTCTTATGTGGACCAAGTGTAGGGACACATAGGGTAGATCATGTCCTCAAAATGTATGCCATCAGGGAAGCATTCTTTTTCTCGTTCCTCGTTAATAAATGTCATCAAATAGAAGTTTTATTTGTCACCATTCTTTTCTTCAAACACCAAGACAATGCATTCATCAATTGCCTCAAAGAGACACATTTCATTCTCAAGGTGAATATCTACCACAAAGTTTTTGGTCTATATTTGACTGGTACCCTAGAACATGATTGTAATGAAATTAATTTTTTGTTCACTATCACACTTAGTGTCAAAGACCAACATACCATCAAATAATCAGGCATAGGATAATGCATGTGTGAGAAATTGTTGATTTCATGATTTGCAAAATCTAGGCAATAATAAAATGTTTTTTCCACCTTATGGCATGTGTCACCTTTTATCCCCACTTAAAAAATATTAAAATAATCAATATGTTTTCATGTCCATGAATAGGGATGACATGTTTGTTGTGTTAATGTATAATGCATCTTGAATAGGGTCAAGCCTACTCATGGAGGTTTCACCTTGCATTATTTACAATTTCTGGACCAAAACTAATTTTTAGAGGGGACAAAACCATCATGTGACAAATTCTTATCAGAAATTCCCAAATATGTACCAAAACCATCATGTGACAAAATGTTATCATAAATTCTCAAATTTTTATGAAAATTACTCAATTTCTTTATGAAAACTGAAGCTTGGGTCTACTCGAACAAAAGAGGGCTTGTATTGGGGCTAGACATGGACATAGGCTGTGCAACATCTACCTTTCCTGGGAATATTTCAAGATCTATGCCTAGAACCAAAATGTGACCTTGCATTGAATTTGGAATTTTTTCTTCGATTGCTTCTTCATCACTTTCAAATGGAGAACCAAAAATGCTTTCTTCTTGACCTTCCATTGAACATGGAATTTTTTCTTCA
Source organism: Pinus taeda (assembly GCA_000404065.3). NCBI lineage: Eukaryota > Viridiplantae > Streptophyta > Pinopsida > Pinales > Pinaceae > Pinus > Pinus taeda. Next base: position 64,750 of record APFE030319665.1, read on the forward strand.
GTTGCTTCTTCATCACTTTCAAATGGAGGACCAAAAACACTTTCTTCTTGATTCGTTTATCAACTTTAAGGTCCAGGGCCTTCTTCAACATGGTGAAAATTTTATTTTTTTCAACACAGGGAGACATCACTTCCTTCACAACCTTCCCTTGCCAAGGTTCTCAAGCTAGCCCTTTGTAATTCCATTTAGACTTGAGTAAAAAACTCTCATCATGGTATCCTCATAAAAGAGGCCAAGTACTAATGATGCCAAGTATACTTTGGGTGGACAATAAGAGTCCCAACATATTTATAATTCAAATCATTCAAGTGCATATCTACGGTTAGTCATAATAAAGGAGAATAATTTTAGAGGCAAGAAATATGGTACTTACAACTGGGCATATTTGTCAATGCTTTTCATTCAAATTTTATTTATAACTAGTAACTGTATATTTTAGTAGGTCAAAATGTTTTGACCAGTTGCTAATAGTAGGATGCTCATTAGAGAAACTCTGTATTATTTTTAAGAGGGGGTTGAATTCATAGGGACACAATAACACCTTTGGAGGGTAATTTTTTTAACTTTGATGGAAAGAACTAGGCCACTTGACTAGAGCCATTCTAGTCTTCTATCTACTAAGTGTTGGCAATGTCAATACAATATAGTGGAAAAGTGAAAAAGATGCAATTTAACCATGAAATGACATCTCAATGGCTCTTTGATAGCTTATGTTGGTTGTCCAAGTTGTCAATGGCATATGCATAACCTATTTTCTAATTTTGATTTTTAAAATATGCACTATTTTGAGGATGCCCCATTTGATGTCAAACATTATTTCACATTTTCCACCTATTAGAGGTAGTTTAAGTCTTGCTCTAACACGATTATCCTTTCTCTTGCTTAGCTTATTGTTGAATCCATTGGTTTAAGTTGGCGATGATTGTGCTTTTATTATTATTTTTAAATTTAAAATTTTTATTTTTGAGTTTCTCTTTGGGATGAAAAGTGCTTCGCTTCGATGGTCTAACATACTTTGTAGGATGGTTAGCATTCATAACACTGTTGCTTTGGGGTTTTATTTTTGTCATTTCAGAGGAATATAAATAATAAAATTTGAATAGAACTGTTATCTACGACTGAAAATTGTTGTTTCAAGTTTGTGTGGATTGCATGAACCAAACATGGTAAATTCCATATTCAAGCCCTAGATTTTATGTCTACTTCATAAGTTTTAACATTGATTCCAAGACCAGAATAAGCCCCTTTCAATTAGGGATGTGATTTCCAGTCGTTTAAACCAAACTAACCTCTTTTGTGAAGGGTTCTTCACCAAATTTAGAGTGAATGGAGAGCCTTTGGGAGTGTAGTTTGATATATTCTTGAGGCCTGTAATGGAGTTCTATTTTATGGCTAGTAAGGAAGATAAGGTAGCATGTTTTAAAGACCGCAGGAGTTACATATGCTCTGAAATAAGTGATGTTGAAAGATTAAAAAATAAATACTTGCTTTTGGGGATTGCAATGAACTATGAAAATACGACAGTGTTGCCACTGATTATATACTCCCAATTTGTGGTCTAACAGTAACTATCCTATACTCCCTTTTTACTCGGCTTTAATTCATCCGCGTGAGGATTCATTTCACTTTTGAAAACTAGTTATGAACTCGGTGCATGTGGTGTAGAACGCACGCTTGATACTTTAAACATAAATTTGATAGAAAGTGTATCTAATCCACACATTCTGACCAACTGTTTAATGTGGTCGATCCTTGGCTAACAATCACCTCCACTACGTTGGCGAACAATTTGACATAAAAATTGAAATGCCCACCTTATGAGGGTTTCTCCTTAATTATTTTTAATGAAGCTACCTTCATCATGTTCAACGCTCATTTTCATTTTTGTTGGTCGCATGACCTAATATAAATACATGTATTTTCATTAAAAAAAAACTCTTTTTTTGTATTTTCTATATTCATAAAAATCAAGTGCTCACTTTGTAAATATAATTTTTTAATAATTGAATTTTCTTTTTTTGAAAATTAAGTTAAGAAGTAGTTTTTAAATGTTAAGTTTATATCTACATATATATTTGTATTTACAAAAATAGGAAATTAAGTTGGGTTGGTACTTTTCAATTGAGTTATACTGGGAACTTATTGGTATTTTATTACTATTAAAATATAACTCAAAGTAATGAAAAGGTTTTGGTTTTTTTATTTTTTATGTTTTTGTCTATAATTATTTTTATAATAATTCATAGAATAGATATATATATATATATATATATATATAATATATATATATATATATATAAATATATATATATATATATATATATATATTATATATATATATATATTATAATATAGATAATATATATATCATATCACTCATTTCTACCCACTAAAATATATTCTAAATTCTTTATTACTCAAGTCATTTAGAGATTTAAAAGAGAAAAAAGCCATATCGCTAACTCTTTCGTAACCAATAGCTAATCCATCCCTCAAATTGACAACGACTTTCACTTATCCCTCTATTTAAAATCAATACCATTTCCTTCCACTATCCCACTCCTAGCACTAATTTCCCTTATGTATATCCATTTATTCTCATTATCATATTTAGAATATTTGTAATAGAAATATTACAAATTTTTTCAAACCTTGCGAAATATTCAAGTATATAACTTTTGTGAATTCCTACATTGGGAAAACTGGAAAGCTAATCAAAATAAATTTCAAAGATTGTATTACTAAGTCAACTACAAAACACTCCACAAGTTCTTTACAAGTTATCCATAATTTGAACTTTTTAGCATGTAATTTAGTTGGCATGATTATGCTTAAGCTTTTCTTAAAGGTTGAATACTATGTTTATAATGTATTCTTTTCTATGGCGACATTTTATTTTCTTTGTTTATACAGGCCATCTGGCCACATAGTCGCCACTATCGCCCAACTAAAGAAAACTTGTTTGAGTTTCTTGCTTTTCTGGGGAAGAATGACATTGACATTGTTGATGTTCAAGTATATGTCATATAAATATTTTATAGTCTAATTTAGTTTATATCTCAGTGTTTATCGTCTCTCATGTCTTATACTTTACATTGTATCTTCTTTCATTTTTAGAAGAGAAACTCAATATTGACGGTAAGAAACATGAATTAAAGAAAGAGAACAATAACACTTGAATGAAAAATGTAGAAAGAGAAAGAAAAGAACTAGTCCAATGATTCCTTTAACGTCGATATCGTGCATACTGATAGTGAAGTATTTAGAGTTGGTGACTTCACCTGCAATGCCTTGACAACAAAATGATAATGGTTTGAAGTGATAAAACAATATTTCACATGTAAATTATAGCCCAACCAATATTAAGTTGGAAACTCATATTGCAATACTTGTAATTTCATATAATATAATTTATGTGGTTGAAGTTATTTATAGTTGTACTTGATATTGTTTAGTATTGTTATTAACATATGTAACTTCATGTTTTCATATTAGGTGAAAATGCACATTTTATGACATTTTTTTTTATTTAGCCGAAAAATCATAGTAATTAATTTATGTTCATTAACAATGAACACATAAAACCAAACTAAAACTAAAACTCTAAATTAGTAGTTTATATTGATTAATGATGAACACAAATAAAAATTAGTATACAACAATTAAATTAGGCGTTTATAATGATTATTAATGAAATCAAATGAAATGGATATAAACTGCTAAATCAATCATTTATATAATGAATACGAAAATACCAAAAAAAAGAAAAATGAACACTGTAAATGATAAATTTGTGATTGAAAATGATGACTAAATTTTGCATATATATGACTATTAGTAGCTAATTTACAATATCTTATAACACAACCAAAATTTAGTCATATTTCTTTGGTCACTAATTGGTTTTAGATGATGACTAAAATTTGCAGATATATGATATATTATATTATATTATATTATTATTATATTATAATATATACTATATATTTAATAAATAACCATTAGTATTAATTTTATAATATTTAATGAGACCAACATTTTGGTCATATTTTTTTGGTTATTAATTAGTTTTCTCGAGTGATAATGTAGTAGTATATTTTGTTGTGTATTTGGTCATTAATTGTGGAAATTAATGACTAAATTAATGACCAAATCTATGACTAAATATACTACTAAATGATAAAATTGAGAGAACCAATTAATGACTAAGCTAAATACGACTAAAAGTTGGTTGAGTTATAAGATACTATAAATTAACCACTATTGGTCACTGGTTGAAAAATGGTCATTTATATGCAAATTTTAGTCATTTTTTTAGTAATTAATTAGGAATTTTGTACTAGTTTTAACTACCAAAGACCTATAGGAATTTACAGGGTAAGTTCCTCAGACAGAACACCAAAGGACACCGCTCATCTTGAGATAATCTTTGTCATAATGTGACATTAGATCATGGTTGACCATGGATGACTATGGTTATTGACCATGGATGACCATGATTAACCATGGTTAACAATGGTAGATTTCATATTGAGATAATATTTATCACAATCTGACGTTGTACAATTGTTTACCATGGCTAATCATGGTTGATCATGATATACCATGGTTCAATATGATGGTTGATCATGACTGACCATGGTTAACTATGGTTGACCATGGTTCATGTTCATATTGAGACAATATTTGTCACAATGTGACACTAGACGATGATTGACCATGATTGATTTACATATTAGGGCAATATTTGTCACAATGTGATGCTGGACCATGATTGACCATGGTTGACCATGAGTGAACATGGTTGACCATGGTTGAACATGATTAATCGTGAGTGAACATGGTTAACTATGGTCGGTTTTCATATTGAGACAATTTTTTCACAATGCAATGTTGTACCATGGTTGACCATAGTTGACCATGGTTGTCAAAATGTGACATCGGGCCATGTGGAAAACTTTGTCACAATGTGACTATGCTTATTAACCATGGTTGGCCATGATTGATTTTCATATTGAGAAAATCTCTCACAATATGATGTTGGACTTTGGTTGACCATGGTTGATATTCATATTGAAACAATCTCTATCACAATGTGAGATTGGACCATGGTACACCATAATTAACCATGGTCGACCATGTTTGAATAATATGGACCATGATTGACCATGGTTGTTCATGATTGACCTTAGTTGACCCTGATTAACGATGATTGCTTTCCATATTGAGAAAATTTGTCACAAACCCATATTGGCAGTATTATAAACCTAAGGGATTAATAATCCCAAGAATTTATATTATAAACCCAAGGGATTTATATTAAACCCTAGGAATAATATTATAAACCCTATCAATAATATTATACCCGAGGAATATGAACCCTTAGATTAATAAACCCAAGGGATTGATATTATAAACCCAAGGGATTAATATTGTAAACCCAAGCTATAGAAACTATATGATAAATATTATAAACCCTAAAACAAACATGGTTTACCACGATTGGCCATGATTGATTTTCATATTGAGACAATCTTTGTTACAATTCGACATTGGACCATGGTTGACCATGATTGATTTTCATATTAAGAGAATATTTATCACAATGTGACATTGACCCCTAGTTGGTCATGGTTGAACATGATTGACGATGGTTGATCCATTTTACACAATAATTGGCGATGGTTGACTATTTTTTACCAATGTTGACCATGGTTAACCATGGTTAACCATGGTTGACCATGGTTGACCATAGTTGACCATGATTGCTTTCCATATTGAGAAAATCTTTGTCATAAACACATATTTGGATTATTATAAATCTAAGAGATTAATAAGCCCAAGGGATTAATACTAAAAACCCAAGGGATTAATAAGTGCAAGGAATTTATATTATAAAGCCAAGGAATTTATATTAAACCCTAAGAATGTGAACCCTTGGATTAATAAACCTAAGGGATTGATATTATAAACCCAAGGCACTAATAAACCCAAGGGATTAATATTGTAAACCCAAGGTATATAAAACCTAAGATAAATAATAAACCCTAAAACAAACATAGTTGACCACAATTGACCATGGTTGATGTTCATATTGAAACAATATTTGCCACAATGTGATGTTGGACTATGGTTGACCATGTTTGACCATGATTTTTTTTTCTCTAAATATGTCTAAAATCTATTATTGTAACAAAATAATACATGGAGGCTTTGGCCTCTAGAGTTCTTAGCCAAGGTTCATGGCATATTGCAATAGAAACAAAATGAAGATTGCCCAGAAGAGGGAAACCAGTGCAATCCAAAATAGATTTTCTGCCCTCACAAGGGAAACCAACATGTGAACATAGAGTGATATTCTATTGAAAACAACTTCAAAACTAACTATTTTGTTGAAAAATGCAAAAATAAACCCATAGGACTGGGTGTCGGGAACGTGAACCCTGAAGACACGTGTTGGTTTAGTTGTCATTTGGTGGTGACATGTGTTCTTCAGGAATTAGACATCTGTAGGCATCGAGGTCATCCTCGTCTTTTGGTAGTTCACCTGTGTCTTCCTTCACCAGATTTTCTTGATTCTGCTCTGTTGCAGAAGGCTCGCCCTGAAACGTGACTCTCTCATTCTTCTCCGTTGCATGAGTGGGACATCCTTCAGTGATGGAAGGCTCCTCTTGAAACATGACTGTAATGGTGGCCTTGATAAGAGGTCGATCCAGAGAGCATTGGTATGTGAATTGAACTGTATACTTGAAGTGTTGAGAGCTGGAAGGGAGAGCAGTAGCTGATTGACAGGTTTGTGAAGGCTAGGAACAAACAACGTGAGTGCGACCTCTACCACTGTGTGTGTCAGGATAACAATCCGAGAAGTGATTTGATGAGGGGGAGGAGTAAGAGACCATTGGGGGCAAACAATGGGGCGTTTTTCCTCTGTTGCTATGCATTCGCTGGCGCAGTTGAGGCATAATTGCATAAGGAGAAAGGAATTAACTATGAGAAGTAGGCACTGAGTGGAAATGGTCACTTTGGGTGGCATTATCAGAGGCAGGAGGCTCAAAAGCGAGGGTCAGGTTACATACCAGGGTCTGCGAATAGGTCTTACCTTTTCCGAATTCTATATAGCAGAGAATATTGCATTTCCTACCTATTGTCATGCGGGTGCTTGGCTCCACAACGACCTAGGGGCAGTTGCAGTTCAGAGGCAGAGGAGTAGAAATAGATGAGGAAGTGGGCCAAATAGTGCCTGAGGTTTCCATGATGCAGAGCTGAGGCAGGATGGCGTTGGTAAGTTGGTTTGAGTGCTGTATTGAAAGGTATTTATGAAGGCTATAAGACAATTTTATTACGCTATGTGTGAGCTTACAAGTGGCCATGTGGCTATGCCACTTGCCAACCCTTTTCTCTACCATCACATCATCCCTTATGAACACCTGCCTCTAGGAGTTTTGCTTCTTTGTGCACCAGGGTAGTGCATTCCTGTAATTAAGTGCTATCATTAAGGATGGTGAGGGATCTTGATCTAAGTACTTGATCGTTGTCTACCCATGTAATTGACAAAAGATCAAAAACCTTGTTTCCTTCCCTCCTGGCATGATTGAAGGTGATATCTCTTCTGTTTTTTAACCATTTCTCAATGAGTTCTAAACGAGCCGCCAGTCTCCAACTAGTAGCCACTTTAGAAGCCAGGGTCCTTAGTTGAATTTGATTAACCATGTTGATGAGGATTTGGGAATCCCCTTAGATTATAACAGGGTGAAAGTTGTGTTGATGAGCCAAACAAAGTCCCTGCCATAGTCCTTCCAGTTCTGCTGAGTTATTCGTATCCCAGCCAATTGATCCAAAATAAATTAAAAGAGGGGTTCCTTCATGATTCCTGAATATGCCTCCATAGCCTGCCTTGCCTGGGTTGCCTTTTGAGGCACCATCAAAGTTTAACTTGATCATACCTGTTGGAGGGGGATTCCATTGAGTGGAAAGGCTAGAAGTGGTGGTAGAGATGTTGAGATCATTCTAAACCGGCAGAATCCAGATATTCCAATTCTCCCAAATATTCTGTTCCTGTGCTTGAGTGGGAAGATCATCTGCCTGCCATTTCTGGAGAGACAAGGTTTCTTAAATATTATGGCATAAGTTGCTCCAAATGATGTCCAAGGGAGTGCATTGATTCTTAAAGATTCGCTTATTTCTTTCCTTCCAAATTGTCCGAAGAAGCAGCCCGGAAGGATTTTCCATAGAGAATTTAGTATCTTGCTATTGTAGGGAATCGGGACCTAGTTACGGATGGTGCTGATAATGTCCCCTAATGTTTGACCATGATTAACCATGGTTGATTTTCATATTAGCCAATCTTTGTCACAATGCGAGGTTGGACAATGGTTGACCATCATTGTCACAATGTGATATTGGACCATTAAACAATCTTTGACACAAAGTGACCATGGTTATTGACCATGGTTGACCATAGTTGATTTTCATATTGAGACAATCTTTGTCAGAATGCCACGTTGGACTGTGGTTGACAGTGGTTAACGATGGTTGATGATATTTGATGATGGTTGAAAATCTTTGTCAGAATGTAATATTGGACCCTCATTGACCATCATTGACCACGATTGACCATGGTTGATTTTCATATTGAGATAATCTTTGTCGCAATGTGACATTGGATCATGGTTGACCATGGATGACCATGATTAACCATGGTAGATTTTCATATTGAGACAATCTTTGTCACTATGCGATGTTGGACCATGGTTGACCATGGTTGATCATGATTTACCATGGTTCAAGACGATGGTTGACCTTGGTTGATCATGATTGACCATTGTTAACTATGGTTGACCATGGTTCATGTTCATATTGAGAAAATCTTTGTCACAATGTGACATTGGACCATGATTGACCATGACTGATTTTCATATTGAGACAATATTTGTCACAATGTGACGTTGGAACATGGTTGACCATGGTTGACCATGAGTGAACATGGTTTAACATGCTTGACTATGGTCGATTTTCATATTGAGACAATATTTTTCACAATGCGACATTGAACCATGGTTGACCATAGTTGACCATGGTTGTCGAAATGTGACGTCGGATCATGAGACAATCTTTGTCACAATGTGACCATGCTTACTAACCATGGTTGACCATGATTGATTTTCATATTGAGAAAATCTCTCTCACAATTCGACATTGGACCTTAGTTGACCATGGTTGATATTCATGTTGAAAGAATCCCTATCACAATGTGACATTGGACCATGGTACACCATAATTAACCATGGTTGACCATCTTTGACTAATGTGGACCTTGATTGACCATGGTTGTTCATGATTGACCTTAGTTGGCCTTGGTTAACCATGATTGCTTTCCATATTGAGAAAGTTTGTTACAAACCCATATTGGGAGTATTATAAACCTAAGGGATTAATAAACGCAAGAATTTATATGATAAACCCAAAGGATTATAAACCCAAGGGCTTTATATTGAACCCTAGGAATAATATTATAGACCCTATCAATAATATTATACCCAAGGAATATGAACCCTTAGATTAATAAAACCAAGGGATTGATATTATAAACCCAAGCCACTAATAAACACAAGTGATTAATACTAAAAACCCAAGGGAATACTATTAAACCCAAGGGATTAATATTGTAAACCCAAGCTATATAAACCCTAAGATAAATATTATAAACCCTAAAACAAACATGGTTGGCAATAGTTGACCATGGTTGATTTGCATATTGAGACAACCTTTGTCATAATGTGACGTTAGACCATGGTTAACCATGATTGATTTTCATATTGAGCGAACCTTTATCACAATGTGGCACTAACCCCTCGTTGACCATGGTTTACCATGATTGATGATGGTTGACCATGGTTGACTATGATTGATGATGGTTAACCATGGTTGAATTCCATATTGAGATAATCTTTGTCACAATGCGATGTTGGATCACGGTTGACCATGGTTGTCACAATGTGACGTTGGACCATGAGACAATCTTTAACATAATGTAATCAGGGTTATTAACCATGGTTGATTTTCATATTGAGATAATCTTGTCACAATGCAAAGTTGCACCATGTTTGACAATAGTTTATGATCGTTGATCATCATTGACCATGGTTCATCATGTTTTACCATGGTTGACCATCGTTCGCATATGGTTGATGTTCATATTGAGACAATATGTGTTACAATGTGGCGTAGGACCATGGTTGACCATGGGTGACCATGTCTAACCATGATTGACCATGGTTGAATTTCATATTGACCATGATTGACCATGATTTATTTTAACATTGAGACAATGTTTGTCACAATGTGATGTTGGACGATGTTGGACCATGGTTGACCATGGTTGATTTTGATATTGAGAAAATATTTGTCACAATGTGACATTAGACCATGGTTGACCATGATTGTAAACCCAAGGGATTTATATTAAACCCTATGATTAATATTATAAAGCCTATGAATAGTATTATTCCCTAAGAATATGAACCTTTAAATTAATACACCCAAGGGATTGATATTGTAAATCGAAAGGTCTAATAAATAATAATAATAATAATAATAATAAAATAATTGATCCAATCTTTATAAATAAATATTAATAATTAATGGTAAAGCTTTGTGAATTAAATGTGCCTTTTTGTTTTGGTAAGCGGAATAGTGGCTATAAATTATGTCATATTATGTCTTTGTTACTAGTGATTAGAAAAATATCTACAATCCAACCAAAAACCATTAAAGAAAACTTTCAATTTGGTTTGGTGTAA
>APFE030319673.1:0-69925 GCA_000404065.3 Pinus taeda
ACATCTTTCCTTAAACCATCCATCTTAGATTCTGTTGCTTTTTGTGCAAGTGACACTTGTTGCACTTGTTCTTGTAACTTTGATATATCATATAGCATTTCTTCTTCTTCTTCATGGGTCATGCTAGAGCTTCCAGGCTCCTTACTAGGCGTTTGCATTTTCTTTCCTCGGGGCATCTTTTTTCACTTTGTAGGAGCTTGATATTGCCTCTGATGTATTTCTGTACCTTCTGATCATCTAGTTCTGAATTTGTGATCTGTAGTATCCCTTTGTGTCCTCTTTCCAATGCCACAAGTCTGACCCAAATTGATTTCTCCAAGGAAGAGTTATGCGAAATCTCCCACAGTGACTTGATTATAGACTAGTTCAGTAGAGCGAACTTGTACGACGTGCCACGAGTCACTGTTTCGACCTTTGGATTTGAAAAATTCACACAGGAAACTAAAGTCCCTCCTCTTTCTTCACCTTCTTATGAAATTTCAATCCGATCCCTAGAGAGAAAGTGATGACGAGTTTCCCCAGGTCACCTGTTTCGAATGTAATTCAGGAGTCTGCAAAAATACCAACTTCCTCAGATCATATCTCCGCAAATATCGCATGGAAAGCTCTGAAATTTAGACCCAAGGTTCAGCGTGATTGCTTCTCAAATGGGTTTTTTTTGCGACTTCTGAAACGTCACAGAAAAAAAGTTATAGCGAAAATTCCATGATCACCTGTTTGGAGCAGCGAAACCCTAGAATCCAAAGCTCTGATACCAAATGTTATGAAAGCAGCTCAAGAAAAGATAGAAAAGATAGATCAACACCTTAGAATTCAGCCTATTTGAGGGGGAAACCTCCTTTACATTACATAAATGAACAATTCTTGGATGATTCAAATGACAAAACCTCCTTTCTATATATAGGAGTCTAAGGAGGCACAATATAATCCAGCCGACCTGACAATAATAATATAAAGCCACAAAAATAACAATAGAGGGATTCTATAGGGCACAGTAATAACAATATGGGGGCAATAGGGGCACAACAATATTAATAAGGGATACAACTACAATAGTAATGGGGTAATCACTAGTATTATAGGGACCTAACAAATCATAAATTTGAGAATCCTGGGTGAAAATATGCCAATACTTCAAATTGTTTGGTGTCTCACTTCTGCAGTGTACTGATGGTTGGGTTGAAAGGGAAATTTGCAGGTACTAGCAAAAGTAGCAAGACTGTGGGCTTGCATATTTTGTTTTCTAGGAATGGTAGCGAAGTTTGTTTGCAGGAGGTCTTTAATCAAATCTAGGACAGTCTCCCTATATTGACTAAGTCTAGGATTGTTTATAGAGTATTCACCATTAATTTGTTTAATAATCAATTATGAGTCTCCAAGTATAGAAACTCTCTTGGCTCCAAGGTTTCTAACCATTTGTAACCCTAAGATCAGAGCTTCATACTCTGCCATGTTATTTGTACACTTGAAGTTTAATCTGAATGCGTGTCCCTCAGAATGATTATTCTCCATATTGTGGATCCACACTCCTGCACCAGCCCCTAATCTATTCACATATACATCAAAATCTAGATGCCATAGGGACTCATGAAAAATGTTCCCACTATCAACTGTTTTGTATTTCAGTTCTTTAGTTGTGATTTGATTATTTTCATGGTCTGAATTGTACAAGATGAAAGAGTCCATATCAGAATGCATGAAGTATATAGGAAAGTTTTGTGGTTTTTCTACACTACTCACCATGTATTTCATCAAGGTCTCTCTATATAGTTTCCTTTGTTGGCCAAAAACAAATATGGTGGCATAAGACATATCTAACTGCAAGGATCCTTGCAATTTTTCTCCCCATGAGCGAGATAGCAACATTCCATATTTGGGTGGGATGTCTGCAACTACTATGTCCATCAAAATGATCTTTGTTGGGCACTGGACTAAAATTACACATAAATCCTTAATCAAACCAAGGCATTTAACCTGGCTAGAGTAAAAGGAAAACAAGTCCTTATATGGTCTGGTAATGTCTATATTTAGTCTCTCCATGATTTCTTTTGGCATCAAATTATGGGATGCCCTAGAGTCTAACATAGCATTATGTAATATTTTGTCATGAATGTTCAGATAATTTAGGTTGATCATCATTCAAATTGATAACATCTTCTCCCTCTCCTATATTTAAAGTTTGAATTATTTGTGATCTATAGCATTCATTCTTTACTCGTTCAGTCAAAGGAACTGATATCTTCAATTTTGCTATTTCAGTTTTGATGTTTAAAGGGAGCTGAGCTTTGTTTGTTTGGATGAGATCTTCCTTAACAAATGCAATTTGTGTGTTTTTATCTTGTCTTTCAGTACTAGGAAATTTAGTTTGTGTTTCAAGTCAAAGGACTCACCAGATTCTAATTGTAATTGTTTTAGCATGTACAACTCTTGCTTCTTGAGTAAGAAAAACAATATTTTCATTGTTTATTCCTAATAAGTTTATCTGGGTGTCATCCTCTTCTTCATGGCTTTGTGAACCCTCAGCATAGTTCTCCTGGAAAGGAGGCCTAATCTGTTCATCTAGTATAGCATTCTTTCTAGCATTAGGATTCTTCCTAAAGTTGGGGTTTCTTATTGGGGGTGGTTTTTGATTCTCCCATTGAGTTTTTCTTTCCATGTTTTCTATTCTATCCATTATTCTTTCTACACTTTTTGCTAAATTATCTATTTTTCCATCAGAAGTGGAAGTTTCGTCTTTAATTACAACTCTCTTTTCATTTCTCATTTTGGCTTTCTTGGCTAATAGGTTGGACTCTACACTAACAACATTACTTTTCATTTGTTCCAATGTTTGAGGGTTTCTTTCCCTTAACTGGTATGACATGTCAGTGTTAAAACCATTAGGGAACTTGATTAATGCTACGTCAGGTGGAGGCTTAGCAGGGATTGCATTGTAGATGTTATTGAACCTAATACAATAATCATGAACTGACTCATTAGGAGCTCTTCTAATGTTATCATATTCAGAAAGTATTTGCAGGGGGTTTTTCTTTCTCTCCCCTCTATAAAGGAATAATCTATGAAAATCAGCTAAGTCTGAAATATGGACAGCAGGTAAGCTTTTGAACAATTTCTTAACATCCCCAGTTAATTTTTGGGCAAACAACCTCATTTGGACATTTGATTCATCCACCTCATGCAACTCAAAATATTCAGTCATTTTGTTCACATGCTATTGGGCAGTGTACTGACCAATAGCATCAAACAAAAATATTTTTCTTTGATAATCTTGGGGCATGGCATGGAGTTGTGTTGGAAAAACTAGAGGTGCATATCGGTCTACCATGGATTGGATTCTAGCTTGACTAGGGGGTAAAGTGCTGGTAGTTGAGGAAGGGCTTGAACTAGATGGAAATGAACTAGATGATGGTGAGGATGGTTGATGAATAACTGATTTAGGGGAATGGACTGTGGTGGTTACTATAGGTGAGGTTGTGGTAAATGAAGGTGCATTTATAGTGATTGAAGATTGTGTAGAAATTTTAGAGGCAGTAGCAGTAAGGGCAACTAGCTCAACAGATTGTTGAAGGTAAGCATCATCTCTATGGCTTATCAATGTAGAGGTCAAAGCTTCTAACTTGTCAAAAGTATCCAAGACAAATTTATCTAAATCTGGATGGATAATCACCCTTTTTTATTCAATGAGTTGAATAAACTTAGGGTCTAACACTGTTTCATGAATGGCACTCTCAGATTTAGTTCTAAATAATGAGAAGTCAAATGAAAAATCAAAAGGAATTTCCTCTAAAGTTGACAACTCTTCAGGGAGTGAATTTGCTTTGACTAACTGGCTACTACTTGTCTGAGTTTCTACCTTTTCTGATTTTCTTAGAATTCTGTCTGGGTCATCAACTATAGTAGCAAGGTTTGGATCTGGGTTTTCCCTGGTATAGTGAGTCTTCTTAGGAGCCAAAATTCTAAACCTTTTAATTGTTTTTTAATGAAATTTTTCAAGAACAACTTTGGAAAATGACCTTAAGGGGCTCAAGATGAAATTTAAGGTTTCCTTAAAGTTTTATGAGACTGAGGATCGAAGTCCCCAATATGGTTGCCAATGATGTTATCACTCCAAATTTTCTTCCAAGTTGTTCAGAAAAATAAATGATAGAGGTAACCACAAATCAATTTTGGAGATCAGGACCTAACCTTCCTAATCTCAAAGAGGGCTCTCTCTTTATGATTTAAATTTGTTTTAGTTAATTAAATTTAGGCTAGTTATGATTGTGCTTGGGTTTTTGATTTGAATTTGGGAGGTGGGATCACTTACTTAGATGAAAAGGGTTCTCTTTTACCATTGGGCTATGGGGTCAAATGTCAAACACATAAGACTGGATTAAGCTCTAAAAATAATGCCTAGAGGACAAGATAGAGGAGTTACTATAGATCTCAAAGGTTTGAAGGTGATATGGTTTCCAATTGGATCTAGGGAGAAATTAAGGGTTCCCTAGGCTGGATCATGAAGAGAAGTGAAATAGGTCAACCGTGATGGGGGAGCAATTAAGGGTTCTCAAATCCAGGTATCAGAGGAAAACATATAAATGACTAACTGTGCAAAATAGAGTGTACTTAAACAAATTGTGAGTGAAATTTCTAGTTAATTCATTCAAATTTAGATAGAAATTAAGTTTATGAAACACATAAGAAGGTAACAAAATCATACAAAGAAGATACTTCTGTAGAAATTTCTTGTTGCTATGTTCAACATTGGTTGAACTGCTATTTATAGCAGTGCTATTTTTAGCATTTCTATTGTTAACATTTCTTGTTGCTATTTTCAACACTCCCTCTCAACAAGAAAGGGATTATCAGTAACCCCAATCCTGTCTCTGTGGAACTCGAACTTGCATTTTGACAATGGCTTCGTCAAAATATCTGCATCCTGTTCTTCGGTCAAAACATACAGCAACAACATGATCCTCTTGACCACACAATCTCGAAGATGGTGATACCAAATATCAATGTGCTTGGAACTGTCATGAAAAACTGGATTCTCATAGAGTTTGATACAACTCTAGTTATCACAGTAGATCACTGTAGGATCCATCCTCTGGCCAAACAATCCCACCAGAATCTTCCACATCCAAATGGCCTCACATGCATCCTGACTAGTAGCCATGTATTCAGCCTCTGTTGAGTTAAGTGCAACTGATCTCTATTTCCTGTTGTACTAGGAAAATGCAGTTGAACCAAGGTTGAAGATTCCTCCAGAAGTGCTCTTCTGGTCTGATGGACTCCCTTCCCAATCCACATCTGTGAAGACTTAAAGCTTCACTCCCTCTGTCTATCTGTACCACAATTCGAACTGAGATGTGCCTTTGAGGTATCTCAGCACATGCTTCGTTGCCTTCCAAAACAGATTGGTAGGCTAAACCATAGCTTGACTCAGCTGGTTCACCGAAAAGCATAAGTCAGGTCGTGTGTTCACCAGATACATAAGTGAACCCACCAGCTACCGATAAACAATAGCAGCTAGTACCTCACCTGAAGTAGCATCCTCCTTCCTCTAGTTCCCAGCTAGAGGAGTCTACATGAGCTTGCACTTCTCCATGTGAAAGCACTTGAGTATCTCATTGGCATACTTGCCTTGAGACACAAATATTTCACCATCTTTCTACCACACCTCCATGCCTATAAAGTAGTGCATAAGGCCCATGTCCTTCATCTCGAGCTCTCTTGCAAGGTCTTCCTTGCAAGACTGTATCAACTGATCATCACCTATCAAAATCAGATCATCGACATAAAGAACAATGATCAATGGTTTACCTTCTACCATGATGTGGTAAAGTTTCGCATCTGCTTCACTCTTGGTGAAGCCCAAACCAGTGAAATAGCTGTTGATCCTAGTGTACTAAGCACAAGGTGCTTGCTTCAGCCCATACAAAGCCCTCTTAAGTCGGCACACATGCGACTCACAATTGAAGGACTTGACACCCTTTCGCTACTCAATGTACACCTCCTCCTCAATCTTGCCATTGAGGAATGTTGTCTTCACATCCATCTGGTGGATCTTCCACCCCATCTGAGCTGATAGTGCCAACATCGATCTAATCGATGAGTACCTTTCTACGGGAGCAAAAGTCTCATCGTAGTCGATCCCCTTGACCTGTGAGAAACCTCGGGCAACAAACCTTGCCTTATGTTTCTCAACACTGCCATCAGCTACCTGCTTTACCTTGTAAAGCCTTCTGGAACTCACCACTGACTTGCCCTGAGGCCTTGGGACAACATCCCACACACTGTTCCGAATGATAGAGTCATACTCCTCTATCATTGCATCAACCCAGACTGGTTGCTACACTACCTCCTCGAATGAAGAAGGTTTGGTATCTACACACTCCCCAACCACGGACATGTACCCAGTGTACCGCTCGGGCTTTACCTTGAGAATTTTCTTCCTTTTAAGGAAACACTTTCCTTTATTTCATCATAAAAACAAATTATATTTAAATTTTTGAATAGATAATAATAACAAGTTCAGTTTATATTTACCACAGTAAATCAAATATTTACATTTTTATCCGGGGGCATTACATTGTACCTTATTGAAATACTAGAAAGACCATTGTGATAAAATTAATGTATTTACATATTATAATGACTTTTTAAATACACTTTTCTTTTAAATAATTTTATATTACATATTTAATTAAATAAAAATATACTTTTAATAATAGATTAAAATGTTTGATTACAATAAAAATAAATTTAAAATTTATTTAACACATGAATAATTTGTTGTATTAAAATAGGTTTAACCAACCAAAAAACCAGAGAATTAAAAACTTAAATTATGTTATTTTTCATCTTCATTTAATAAGACTTTCCTTAGATAAAGGAAGCAGATTAGTTTTTAATTCATTTAGAAAGAGATCTTTTTTATTTCTATCAAAGATTAACTTCTTTTGGCTATAAGGATTATCTTCTATGGGATTTCTATGCATGACAAAATTGAGAGTTATAAGTAAAGGCCTATGATAGAGTCAGGCTCGTGGTCGTTTAAGATGTCAAAATTTGTTATTTCGTTGTATAGAGGGAGATCAGAGATAACATAGTCTACCACGCTGCTACCAAGCCCATGGATGCAGGTCACTTCTTTAGACCGTTGCAAACTATGAGATCCTGAGCACTACAAAGTTTGACTAGCTCCAACCCAAACAAATTCTCCCCTATGTCTTAGAGCTCCTTTTGTACCCGCTAGCAAGAGGAAGGTCTTCTTCTAACCAAAGAGGATTAGGGTTGGAATGATTGCTTAGAAGAATAGCTTGGTTGCTTGAAGTTCGAGCATTAAGGTCACCCATTAAAAGGATATTGCCTTCATTCCTTAGGCTAGAAATATCATTCTCTAAACCATTGTAAGGACTATTTTTATCTAGATTATTTTTCTTATAGAAGTTAGAATTGATGGGGGAAATAACAGATTGCTATGTAAATCTTTTTATCATAAATGTCAATAATTTATATCTAACTATATTGGTTGTAATTTCTATCTTTGAGAATTTAAGCTCCGTAATTTATACAAATTTAACCAATCAGCTTCAAATTTCTTTTGAAATACTTTACTTTTGCCTTTTACAGGTAAAAGATACATCATTTTTATTAAATAAGTTTTTCTTTTTAATAGCAGGGTTAGATTCTAAGTTTTAAAAGCTTAGGATGGGTTGGAAATTTGAAATTATTATTTGGTAGTTTTTGTAATTATAATAATTATATAGATAGATATGTTTTATTTTGAAATAAAGTTTTTAGGATTTTAAATTAATCACTAATAATTATTAGATTAGTAAAGATTTAACTTTTAATTAAATATTTTGGAATATTTATAGTACTATACACAAATGAAAGGTTGAGATTTATTTCTAAAGCAATTATGCTCAGTTTGATTTTTTAATAAATTTATTATTTTTTTAAAAAGTCACATGAACTCAAGTCTAAAGCAATTATGTTTTGTTTGTTTTTTTAATTAAATTGATTATTTTTTAAAAAACCACTTGAACCTCAAGTTTCACTAGCACAACCCATTGAGGATGGGTCTCCTTAGCAAGGCGACCGATGATCAAACCTGACATACATTCTTGTGCCTATGCTACAGGGAGGAGATACGCTAAAATCTAGTCAGCTTAGGGCTGCCTGGGTGACTTTGAGGTCTTAGATGACCCTAGGTCCCCGTTTCTCAAGCCTAACATAGTGAACTTGAGAAAAAAATTCAAGTGAACAAGTGTCATATGAAATGAGTTAAGATTTTTTTTAGGCATGAGCCATGGTATTGTAACAAAGTCTATTTCTAATATATATATATATATATAATATAATATATATATATAGAGAATTTTTAACAATTTATAGATGTATTATGAAATAAGTGATTTAAATGCTTATTATGGATTGATTTACATCAACATTTACAAGCAATTTAATTTATATGACTTATGGAAGTAAGTTTTTTTATCACAAAGTTAACCTCCAAGTTAAAAAACCCACTCCATAGTATTTTCTCCAAAGTTTCTAGTGAATATTCTATAATCTAATTGGTTGGAATCTTGAAACTGTTATTCAACTATTTTTACAATTTTAATAATTGATAACTATATCATAAGGAATTTTTGAATTCATCCAAATATTTATAATTACAATTTAGAATTTCCAATTTTATTGATTATTAAAATTTAATAAAACAAAAATAATTTAATTAGCCATTAAAATACACCTTATAGCTTAACTTATTTCCCTTGCCTTCCACAACCCCAAATAAATCCTTGTGTACAAAAAAATTCCATAATTTCTCATGGAAGAACCAAGTATCATCAAATTGTTTCATAAACATATAGGATAGGAGTACTTTCAAAATTATACAAGAATATTTACTTTACTATTTTTTAATATTTTATGAAATCCAATTTCCATTTCTAATAATAATGAAATAAAATTATGAAAATAAAATAAGTATAAATCTAATAAAGAGTAGTAAAAATAAAATAACTGTAAACCTAATAGAAAATCTATAAATCTAATAGAAAACTTATTCTCTATTATTGGAATGGTTAAATCTAAAAGTGTGGAAAGAGACATCTTACCACCTATCTTTAAATAGATTACAATTTGGTTCAAGTATAATAGAAAACCTATTCTCTATTACTTGAAAAGTTAGATCTAAAGGTGAAAACCTATTCTCTATTACCTGAAGAGTTAAATCTAAAGGTGAAAACATATTCTTTATTACTTGAAGAGTTAAATTTAAATAGTTAAATCTAAAGATAAAAACCTATTCTCTATTACTTGAAGGGTTAAATCTAAAAGTGTGGAAAAAGACATCTTACCACCTACCTTTACATGAATCACACTTTGATCTAAAAGTGTGGAAAAAGACATCTTACCACCTACCTTTACATGAATCACACTTTGGTTCGAGTATCTCATCTACCTTTAAGATTGATTTGCTTTAATTAAAAAAAATAGATAAACAACTTCGAAATTATTAATTTTATTTATTATTAAAAAAAAACATTTTCAAGTAGAAGTGTTTCCAAATAACAATTAAAATTACTTAGTTTTTATACCATTTTAATCTATATTTTTTAATATCTTCACAATTATCAAAATTAGATGTGGTAAAGATTTTCAATCCCCATTTTAATGGAGGTAGATGTTATTTCTTAGTAGTTTAAGGCTGACTTTTTCAGGGAGGATGTAGGTGTTTATATAACTGGTTTATGATTTAGTATATGTATTTAGTTAATATTTTTTTCTGACAAAAAAAATAGAATAACAATTTCCAAAAAAATATGGACTACATCATTAAAACTTATGAAACTTTTTAGCATGCAAAAGTCGTTATCGAAAACAATTATACAAAAGTAGAAGAGAACAAAATAGAAAATACTGTTTATAACTTTATGCCATTACCCCCAATATAATCAACATGATAACTGATCTGCAGGTTGCATAGTTCCTTGAGGTATCTATGGGATTGATACCATTACCCCATATAATGCACATGATAACAGATCTGTGGGTTGCACAGTTCCTTAAGGTATCTATGGGATTTATGCATGAAATTTCCAAATTCATAATTTAGTAAAGGACAAAAATCCTTTGAACTTAACTAACTTTCAGCCCACAACCTCTTTATTTGCCCCTGTTCACTATTGTAATAATTTTCCCATCTCAGAAATGCAGGTATTTCGATGCTCTCATATGTGGAGTTCCTATGGCTTTATGTGGTGCTCCTATGGCTTCATCTCTCGTTTTAATAATGATTTTATAATGCCCAACCTTTCTTAAACACTCATTACTGAGAATCATAATATGTTTTTTTTCCCTATTTTTATACATGAACCAAAGGTCCATTGTAAAGATAAACTATTTTATAATGAATTTATATTTGAAGACCTTCTTCAAACTGTTGGAGTGATCAGCATAAAAGTATGGTTTATTATAAAAAAAACACAGTCTATTGTAACAATATGCTGTCATGTCTAGTTATCATGTCTAGTTATCAAATGTTTTATATAGGTTCTGCTTTAGCTTTTACCCTATTCTTGCAAGTGGCCCATGGCAAGATGTGCTTATCATGGCAAGATGTGCTTATCTGTACATAATTTCCTGGCAGAATATAGAGCAATCAGAACCCAGTAAAAAGTGGCAGGAAAGCTTGAAATGCTAACCAGAAAGATGCCTTCAGCATGCCTAAAACAGAGAATGCATTTGAAGTATTAAAACTGATTAAGCGTTAAACTTGAGAATATCTAAAAGAGTAGCATAAAAAAGGGCAGATCCCTGTACAGAGGAAAGTTTTTACCCTATTCTTGCAAGTCGCCCATGTCAAGATGTGCTTATGTATGTACATAATTTTCTGGCAGAATATAGAGCAATGAGAACCCAGTAAAAAATGACAGGAAAGCTTGAAAATGCTAACCAGAAAGATGCCTTCAGCATGCCTAAAACAGAGAATGCATTTGAAATATTAAAACTGATTAAGCGTAGAACTTGAGAATGTCTAAAAGAGTAGCCTAAAAAACGGCAGATCCCTGTACAGAGGAAAGCTTTTACCCTATTCTTGAAAGTGGCCCATGTCAAGATGTGCTTATATATGTACATAATTTTCTGGCAGAATATAGAGCAATGAGAACCCAGTAAAAAATGACAGTAAAGCTTGAAAATGCTAACCAGAAAGATGCCTTCAGCATGCCTAAAACAGAGAATGCATTTGAAGTATTAAAACTGATTAAGCGTAAAACTTGAAAACATCTAAAAGAGTAGCATAAAAAACGGAAGATCCTTGTACAGACGAAAATTTATGGATAAGCAATAAAATTGGGTTGACAGAGGCTCGAACTCTCGACATCAGGATTCCTCAACACAAGCTATGAGACCTACGCGCCAACCAACTGCGCCACCACCCCGAGGACAAAATTAGAAATTCCCAAATTTTTCTTCTAAGGTTTACCGTTAAATCTATTGGAATGTATAATAATATGTGTACGAATATAAAGGACTATGAACTTACCGAACTAAGGCTGACAGGAACCTCCAAAAATGTGTATGCTGCAACTCTAATCGAACATCTATTCCCGGTAAACTAAATTCAGCAGAATATGCTTTCAAATGTAAAACTAAACTTCATTTCACACCATCGAGAGCCGATTAAAGAATCACAGAGAACTTAAAAACGCATACGCTCTAACCCTCCCTCGACATTGCCTCTGGTATTTTGGAGAACGAATCTCTCCTCATCGCGGGAGATCTCAATTGCACTATGGAACCAGAGGAAGTTTGGGGAAGGGAAAAACGCTGATTCTATTGGAGAGAAAATCAAGGAAGCTATGATGCTTTTCAATTTTGTAGATATTTGTCTGATTTCTATGTCTCCCACATGGGATAATGGACGCTGGGGTGAAACCTATATAGCAAAAAGGCTGGACAGATTTATCATGCATGAACAGCTGATGGAAAAACTTGGTATCCCGACCTCTCTCACTCTCCCTGTGTTTGTTCAGACCATAGGCCGGTCTCTCTTCAATCACATGGGATAATGGACGCTGGGGTGAAACCTATATAGCAAAAAGGCTGGACAGATTTATCATGCATGAACAGCTGATGGAAAAACTTGGTATCCCGACCTCTCTCACTCTCCCTGTGGCCTATATAGCAAAAAGGCTGGACAGATTTATCATGCATGAACAGCTGATGGAAAAACTTGGTATCCCGACCTCTCTCACTCTCCCTGTGTTTGTTCAGACCATAGGCCGGTCTCTCTTCAATGGAGGAACTCAAAAGCTCACAAAAGTTATCCGTTCAAATTTAATCGATATTGGCTTGTAGAAGAAGCTTTTAATAACATGGTTCGGGAAAACTTGATGGCTAACAGTGTTTCAACGAATGCCTCTCCATCGGAGTACTTGATTTACAAATTGAGCAATCTTAAATCCAAGGTGAAAGAGTGGCAAATTCGGAAAAAACAAGCAAATTGTATTGAGCTGAAGCAAATTGAAAAATGGTTCGGGAAAACTGGATGGCTAACAGTGTTGCAAATTGAAAAATGGTTCGGGAAAACTTGATGGCTAACAGTGTTTCAACGAATGCCTCTCCATCGGAGTACTTGATTTACAAATTGAGCAATCTTAAATCCAAGGTGAAAGAGTGGCAAATTCGGAAAAAACAAGCAAATTGTATTGAGCTGAAGCAAATTGAAAAGGAACTTGCTAATTTTGCTGCGGACATGACTGCTCGGTGCATTTCATGGAGCACACCCAGATATGGGAACTTGAAAAAAAGAAACAAAATGTATTGAAGATTGAAGAAATCTTTTGGAGGCTCAAAAGTCGTGTTACTTGGATGAAAGAGAGTGATAAGAACACCAGGTTCTTTCATCGACTTGCTAGCAAAAGAAGAGCCGTAAATTCTATATGGCAAATCAAAAATGAAGTGGGAGATTATCTGTACTCCCAAGAAGACATATCAAAAGAAGTTGTCAACTATTTTAAAAATGCATATAAAAGAGAGGCTAACAAGGAGTTTAATGACATATTATGGGGTATTGAACCTTTCACAAGAATGTTCAATGATGAAGATAATGAAAGACTCTTTGTTGCGATAACGGAGGAGGAATTACTCTCTGTAATGAAATCATTTAAGAACCGGCCCAGATGGTTGGACCATAGACATTTTCATCCATTTCTATGATATAATGAAGAATGACATTTTGGGTATGGTGGAAGAAATCAGAATCTAGAGGAGTATTCATCAAAATATTTCTTCCACCTATATAGCACTGATTCCAAAAAGAAAGGACGACTCCTCCTTTTCAGACTATAGACCGATCTCTTTATGTAATGTCATTTATAAAATCACTTCAAAAATTATTGCAGAGAGAATCTGAGGAAAGTTATCAGAACACATTTCAAAAGAGCAGCACGGGTTTCTATGTGGAAGAAACATTCTTGAAGCTGTTGCCAAGCTCAGGAAGCTATGCACTCTATGCAAACAAAAAATATTGGGGCTGCGATTCTCAAAATCGATTTAAAAAGAGCTTATGACTGTCTGGATTGGAGCTATCTCAAATGTTTACTCATCAAAATCGGCCTAAATGACAGGTGCACAAAATGGATCATGTCTTGCATGGAAGGAGTCAACTACGCAATCCTAATTAATGGGTACCCAACATCTTTTTCCTGGGTGAAAGAGGCCTCCGACAGGGGTGCTCTTTATCCCCAATTTTATTCATCTTGGTCATGGATACCCTTAGTCTACACATCAAGAAAGCGGTTAATGATGGAAATATTGGTCCCCTTGTCATTTCCAAAGGTAACTATCTTACACACAATCTCTTTGTGGATGATGTGCTGCTGTTTGCTAGGCTTTGAAGATACACCTGGTATTTTATGCATGAAATTATATATTTATTTCAAAGAGCCACTGGTCTTTATGTCAATGAAGGCAAATCCTCATTTCATTATGGTAAGGATGAGAATGAAGAAATGGTTTATATCTCACAACTTTTTAATATTCGGGCGGTCTCCATCAAGGAGGGGTTAAAATATTTGGGGTACCATCTTAAACCCACAGGATACAATACTTTGGACTGGTCATGGATCATAAACAGATTTTATGAGAGAATTCAAGGATGGGAATTTAAATGCTTATCTCTCGTTGGCATAATGATCTTATCTCAGGCGGTTCTGGCTCAAATCAGTGTATATTGGGCACATTTGTTTTACATCCCATTGTCTATAATTAAAAAATTAAACAACTTAATGGCTACATTCATCTGGGGTGGAAGTAAGGATAGAAGAAAATATCATCTCTCAAGTCTGGAAAACATCTCTCTCCCAAAAAAATATGGGGGTTGGGGCATCATGAATCTGCACATCTTTGGCATAGCTCTCCTATGTAAATCTTTGTGGCAGGCAATTTTTGGAAAGAGCTTTTGGAGTCAAACTATTAAATTGAAATACCTTGGGAATGAAGATATTTTCTATTGGTACAGAAATGGTCTTTCTTGGCCTTCTCAAGGATCAAGGATTTGGAGGAGCTTCTAGAAAATTCTTCCTTTTTCCGCAGGAACTTCATATGGAAATTTCAAAATGGTAACAACATCCTTATAGGTCTGGAAGCCATTAAGGGAGTAGATTCAGATCCAAAAATTGGCCCTCAGCTTCTCACGCTACTTCACCAAAAGGGCATCTTTTTCTGGGCACAGGTTATAGAAAGTTGGAAGAATGCCATCCCGCTATGGAAAACGAATAGAGATCTGGGCATCGATGGTGATTTGGCTGTCCAATGGAATAGGATCATTTGGAATATGAAGAATGCGGGTTTTTATAAAACTGAGGAAAGAGATTGTATTCAATGGCAGGCAAAGAAAGACAGGTCCAATATTCTGGTGAGCGACATATACATCTCAATGATAGAACTACAAAGGGAGTCCTCCCGGAAAATTTTTCCTTTCGCCCTATGGAAGGTCAGTTGTCCGATAAAAATCATTTTGATTTCATGGCTTGTATACCATAATAAAAATCTCACCTGGAATAATTTACAAAAAAGGAGCTAGTAGGGTCCATCAATTTGCATGATCTGCCTTGCCAATTCAGAAGATAACCTGCATATGTTTTTTAACTGCCCTCGAACTCTGATCATATGGACGAAATTGGCTTCCTACTTTGGCTTTCCTGCTATTTCACATCCTTCTATAATAGAAGCCTTCGAATGGTGGGGCTCACAAAAGTTTAACTGGCGTCTCATTCCTTTGATTACTATTTGGTTCATATGGAAGTGGCGGAACAAAATAATTTTTCAAAATAGCAGTGAGGTTTTTGAAAGCATTATAGACAAGATTATTCCATATTACTTCTCCTTCCTACAAATCATGCCTCAGCAAAAAAAACAACAGATGGCTTCCTCTGCCCAACAGCAGCGCTTTTTCCCAAGAGCTCATTTCGATGGTGCAGCAAAGGATGGCACATGCGCTTGTGGTGTTTTCATTGCTCTTTCAAAAGATCTCAAATTCTCCATATTCTGGAATGGTGGTAAAGGGACAAATAACAAGGCAAAGGCCATGGCCCTGCATGGACTTCTCTTTTCCTGTACTTTCATGGATATTGGACCTATATATGTTTATGGGGACTCGAAAATTACCATAGATCATGTGAATGGTAAGCAGAAAAGATCAAATGACAGTATTTCAAATTAGCTGGATAGGATTGTTGCTCTATGGAAGTCTGATACTTTTCCTATTTCGCATATAAAGCGCAATCAAAATGTTCAAGCGGATGTCTTATCAAAGAAAGGGATGCATGCTCCAATTGGTATATGGCATCTGGTCATCTCTATGGATTCCTGTGCATATGAGATTCAGCCCTTCTCTATGCCTGGTATATAAAACTTGCAGATTTCTGGTTTGCTATAAGGCCCATATTTTTTGATAATATCTCTGAACTACAGTATTTTCGACTATCTGGATAGACCATAAAATTTTGTTTAGTTTTTTGCTCCCCAATGATGATGATGATCTGTTCTACCCCCTAAGGCAATGAGGGCATAATCTGGGATATAAGATCCACCTGTATCTGTATATTTATGTTTTGTTTTTTCATCTACATAATATAAATCATATAGCGCTTTTTCTTCTTCTGGGAAAAAAAAAAAAAACAAAACAAAACAAAAAACAAAAAAACAAAACAAAAAAAAAACAAAACAAAACAACCAGAGAGCTTAAAAGACGCATACACTCTAACCCTAACTAGGCATTTCGGCCCCATAACCTGAATTTAGCATACACTACGGGATGGAAAATAAATTTCATTCCAATCCCATCCATTACCTCATTTATCGTCAGCCAATGCTCGATTTTGATTGAATTTGAATTTTTCATAGATTTCAGCAAGGAGGGCTTAAATAAATTTCAGAGTAGGCTTGAATAATTTTACCAAAGAATGTTCCGTACTTTTCAAACAAATTTTATTAAGATTTTTGAGCAAATTGAGTTTAAATTTTCCTATCATAATATTGTTCTTGCACTTTTAAAACAAAGTCACACATACAATAATGGTCTTTAATTATTTAATAAACTTGCTTTTATTTTTTTATTTATTTCGGATAATGTAGTATAATATGTATTATTGGCTGGGCCTAGAGTATGCTAAGAGCTCTTAACATTGTTTGTGCTTAGCTAAGAGCTTGTCTCCATTGGACGTAAAGAAACAAGTTAATGGCCCAAGACCCACATGTTATTGACATATGTTCTAACTCAACACGGTATGACATGGTTTTCCATGGAAAATTTTCAAGTAAAGTATTTCGCAGTGGGTTGCTTTCCAATAACTAATTTATAATAGTTCAGTGGTGGATGTACTCGCATATGCAAAAACATTAATATCCCATGCACATTTGAATTTGAATTTTGTAGCTCCCATGCCCATTTGAATTTAAATTTTGTTGTCTTGCTTTATGTGGGCCGAGACCTCGAAGCATTGCAAATGTGTGGCATTGTTTCTTGTTAATCATTTTGAAATACAGAAAGGGGATGTGGTCTCAGCTTTGGCACCCAATGATCTTGCTCTTTATGAAGCGCATTTTGTTGTTCCAATGGCCAAAGTTATTCTCAACCCCATCATATCTCGCCTCAACACTCGGAATGGTGCTCCATTCTTTTAGACTATGCCTTTTAAGACTATCTTTGGTGGTGACATTTAGAGGACCATTTACAATATAAATGTTGAGGACATGTGGCATGTAGGAACTTTAGTGCAAGGAGATCTCGACGTTTCCGTATTAAAATCATTAACAAATTCCTCTCATGATTAGGATCAAAATCATTAACCAATTCCTCTTGCTTATTAGTAGATTCAAAACTAGAGTATTCAATAGGGTTCAAGTTACATGGAGGATATTGAAATTCAAGGTGAGAGGTTAGGACTTCAAACTTTTTCCGGTTTTAAAATACCTTAATAGCTTTCCACATTTAGTTCAATGGTTGTGGCAAATTTCACTTTGATTTCTCTATTTCCTTGGAACCATAAAATCATCCTTTGATAAATTCTTATCACTTTCTCAAAGCATTTGTTTTCCATGTGACCTTGTTCTTCAAAATTCGCTCGTTGAGTTCCATGAAAACATATTTCCTTGCAAATCTAGCTTAATGACCTTTTTCTATTATTTTCAATTGAGTTCCACGAAAACATATTTCCTTGCAAATCTAGCTTGATGACTTCTTCTATTATTTTCAATGATTTAATGAAAGAACATATTATGTTTCTTATTAGTTTTAAGCTTTTGTTGTTCCAAATTTCAAACAACAGGTAAGGGAAGTGAACTCACTCTTGTATTAGGATACGAGTATGAATCATGGGATCAAACTCTGGTTGCCAAAACTTGTTGAAGAGATCATGAACCATGATGAGTTGCAAATGAATTGTAGTGCCCCGCTCTAGTTGACTAGCAATGATATGTCATTAACATTTATTTAGCCCTAAGGTCCACACTTTATTCTTTGAGGACCTCAAGTTGAGGATCCGGACATATGACTCTATTATTAGTGGTTGTGATATTAGTGGTTGTGATGTTTATGTATGTTTTCCATTGATATTATGATTTTGATATCACTTACATAAAATGAACGATAAATAGGGTGGTTTATGCTTTAAGTAGGAGGCCTAAGATATTTTCAGTGATTCCCTTAAAGACAAATTTGAAGGAGAAACTGCTTGATTTACAATTTAAAGACACCTAGTATCAAGAGGTTAACAAAAATTTGAGGGAGGATGAAATGAGTGTCCCAAAATATGAAGAATGCTCCCTTAATAACGATGGGCTACTACGATTTTGGGGAAAGATATATGCAGTGTTGTGAAAATCGTGATTAAATCGCGATTAAATGAAAAAATCGCGATTTTTTCCCTTTGCCGATTAAATCGCGATAAATAAACGAAAAAAATCGCCATAATTTTTTTTTGCCAATTTTTACTGAAAAAAATCGCAAGGGTTCGCGACAGCACGATTTTATAAACTTATTTTGGGTTTTTCATTTGCTCATTTGGACAGTCGCGCGCACGGAGGGAGGAGGAGCTCTTGGAGACCAAGCTGAAGAGAGTTTTTAGCCAAATCTAAGTGTTTAGAGGAGAAAATCAAGAGGAGACCACCGATTTCTCCATAGAAACGATATGTGGATTTTTTTTATTTTTTTTTTTTCATTGTTTAAAACATTGTTTTTGTATGTTTTTCATAGTTTTTGGTTGGAAAACTTGGTCTGGGCACCATTTTTCTTTTGTTTTTATTGTTTTTAAAGATTTTTTTGTATTTCTTCATTGTTTTGGGTTGAGTAACTTGGTATGACTATGGGAACCAATTTTTTTTTTTTTTTTTCATTTTTTTTAAACATTGTTTATGTTTTTTTCATTGTTTTTGCCTTTTGGTTGGGTAACTTGAGTTTGGAATGGTTGAGTAATTTATGTTTGAAACTTTGAACTTTGGAATGATTGTTTTAGGTTGGGTTACGGGTAACTTGGATTTTCATTGTACAATCATCAATGTAAAAATTAAAAATTAAAATACTAAATTGTAATTTGTAAATTTGTAACTTGTAATTTTGTAAATGCTAAATTATAATCCTAAATTCCTAATCCTTATTTTCCCATAGGTTCACAACTTCACCAAAACACCATTCAAGACTTCAAGTTTGCAACTTCAAAGTTCAAAAACAAACATGCCAAGGAAATTGGATCCTTTTTGGGAATATGGTGTACCTGATGCTCCGAATGATAGAGTAAACTTGAGTTGCAAGTTGTGTGGAAAGGAGATGTCCGGGGGGGTGTACAAGTTGAAGTTTCACCTTGCAAAAATCCCTGGACATGATGTGGAGCCTTGTACAAATACAACTCATGAACTTATCCAAAGAACCATGAGAGTATTGGAAACTTTAGAGTAGAATAGAAAGGTCAAAGAAGAAGTCAAAAGGCAACTAAAAAGGTCGGCTGAAGGAAGTGGGCCAAGTGGCACTGGTTCTACTGCAGCATCAGCCAATCCGGTAGCTGCATCATCATTTTTTGTTCCTCGAACCACACCTAGTTTACAGCCATCTATCGGTTCAATGCCAAAAAAAACCGAGAAAGAACAAGCTAACAAGTCGCTGGCAAAATTTCTCCTCTTGAGTGATATTCCTTTCAGCATTGCAAGGAATAATCCATTTTTCCAACCTGTTTTTGATGTTATTGCCAGTGTTGGCCCAGGGTACAAAATCGCTTCTTATCATGATTTTAGAGGCCGGATTCTTCAAAATGAAAAGCGCGACTGCACCTAAAGATTGGAGGATTTTAGGGCAGCATGGGCAAAAACAGGATGCACTGTTATGTCAAATGGTTGGACTGACCAAAAGGGGAGAACCCTTATAAACTTCTTGGTTAGTTGTCCCAAGGGGACTATGTTTATCAAATCTGTTGATGCATCTAATCAAATCAAAGATGTAAGAACTTTATGTGATTTGCTGGATGTGTTTATTTTGGAGGTGGGTGAACAACATGTTGTCCAAGTCATAACGGACAATGCTGCAAGTTATGTTGATGCTGGT
The DNA here is from genome assembly GCA_000404065.3 of Pinus taeda. NCBI lineage: Eukaryota > Viridiplantae > Streptophyta > Pinopsida > Pinales > Pinaceae > Pinus > Pinus taeda. The sequence continues at coordinate 20,096 of APFE030319673.1, forward strand.
AGAATGCTTATGGACAGGCATCCTACTTTATTTTGGACACCTTGTGCTGATCATTGTATTGATTTGATGTTAGAGGACATAGGGAAAATTCCCTTTGTCAAAGATATTGTTGACTCATCAAAAAGCATTACAAAATTTATATATAATCATACATCTGTGCTTAGCTTGATGAAAAATTCCCCAACAACAAAGATTTGGTGTCCCCCGCCATTACACGGTTTGCCACCAGTTTCATATCTCTTCAATCCCTCTTGATTTCTATGTGGGATGTGAAGAGAATGTTTCTTTCAGAAGAGTGGCGTGCTTTGCCAATAAGCCGCAAACCAGAAGGAGAGGTCGTATGCAGACTAGTTTCATACCAGGAAGACTTCCGGGCAGGAGTGAAGGAGGTGTGCGTCGTTACTGAACCTTTGGTAAAAGTTCTTCGGTTGGTTGATGGTGAGAAGCCCGCAATAGGCTATTTGTATGAAGCCATGGACAGGGCCAAAGAAGCCATTCGGGCCTACTATGATGATAAGGGAGATGATGGGTTTCAGAAACAACTCCTTCTATGGGGAGTGGTTGATGAGCGATGGAACAACACACTCCATCGTCCCATTCATGTTGTTGGGCTTTTCCTAAACCCTGCATTTTCTTATGCATGTGGGTTTGATTTTGATGCTGAGATCATGGATGGATTCTTATCCTATATCCAGAAGATGGTGTGATCTCCAGAACAACGTATAGAGATCTCTAAACAAATTGAGATATATAGGATGGCAGGTGGCACATTTGGCTTTGAGATGGCTGTCAATGATAGGATGATTAAAATGCCAGGTATTTTTTAGTTTGTAACTTTGTTTCAAATTTCAATGTCTCTTCAAATTCCATTTTTTTCTTATGTTTATTTAAAATTTTATTTGTAATTTTGTTGTGGATGCATGGTGGAAAATGTATGGTGGCAGGGTACCCCTTCTGCAAAAGCTTGCCATTCGCATCCTCAGCGAAACATGTAGCTCCTCAGGATGTGAGCACAACTAGAGTATATTTGAAAAAATACACAACAAGAAGCGCAACAGGTTAACACTTAAACATTTAAAATATTGCAAATTTCCAAATAAATTTTTGAATTCATTAAACAATATTTTTTTTTATTATAATTATTAATTATTATTTCATGATCTTTGTACAGGTTGGAGTCCCAGCGACTTAATGACATGGTCTACGTCTACTACAATCTTTGATTGTGTGTGAGGCAACTTGAGAGGACACCTGATGTGGATGCCATCTCATTGGATGGGATTGATACCACTGTTGCATGGAGGGTTGAGGCCGAGAGGCCTCTCATGGAGTCTGCTGATGATTGGATAGTGCAGGATGTAGTGGAGGAGGAGGAGGAGGTGACACCGCCTGCCTGGGCTACCACTACCACCAGTAGAGGACTTGGTCTACCTCCTATTGCTCCTACTTCTAGTTCTTCAACTTCTAGAGCACATCAGACTCCACTGCCATCTCCACCAGCACCGGCACCAGCATCTACATCTAGAGGGAAAGGGAAAGCTGTGGCATTTTCTCACAAGAGGAGCAGAGGAAATCAGTAGGATTAGACTTTCATTTTATTGTATATGACATTATGACATGATGAGATACATTATCATATTTTTTGTTGATATTTTGAGGCTGAGTTGGGACTCAGTATTCAGGACTTACTATTCAAGACATGATTCAATGTTATGTGTGATTTTAGCGCTAGAAATGATATTAAACATCTTATATATTAGTTTTTGTATCATATTTATGTGTCAATATATTTATTTTATGTTGTAGATGGTTTAGATATTAAAAAAATTGAAAAAAAAATGAATATTTTTGTACCAAACGATTTTTTCCCGATAATTCCGATTTTTTCCCCGCGTCGATTTAATCCCGATAACGATTAATGCAACATTGGATATATGTACCACCGAATGAAGATATACGCCAGTTAATCTTGAATGAAGCACATCGCTTAGTATACATGGCACACCCTCGTGTTAAGAAGATGAGTGCGGACCTGAAACCACTCGTCTTTTGGAAAGGGATGAAGAAGGACATTGTGAACTGAGTAGCAAGGTGCTTAGAGTGTCAACGAGTAAAAGCTGAACATAAACATCCAACAGGGTTATTGAAACCCCATGAGATACCAAAATCAAAATGGGAAGTTACATCGATGGACTTCATTGTGAGACCTTTTGAAATCTTATAAAGGAAAGGGTCAGTGGCATATAGGCTTGCCTTACCTCCATCTTTAGCGCGTATGCATGATGTGTTTCATGTTTTTGTTTTGCGTCATTATATTTCAAAATCCTTCGCATATTATTGACTTTGGTCATTTCAGGTTTCAGGCGATGGAACAGTGATGGCCGAACCAGTGCACATACTGGATCAACGAACTTTGCAGCTTAGATGATTGTTAGTGGACCAAGTTAAGGTCTAGTGGGACAACTATAGTCCAAATTGACCTACTTTGGAGGACACAGAAGAGATGCGTCACCATTTTCCTTACCTATTCCAAGGACTCCGAGACGAAGTCCATTATTAAGAGGGGGTGTATGTAGTGCTCCGCTCTAGTTGACTGGCAATGATATGTCATTAACATTTATTTAGCCCTAAGGTCCACACTTTATTCTTTGAGGACCTCAGGTTGAAGATCCGGACATATGACTCTATTATTAGTGGTTTTGATGTTTATGTATGTTCTCCATTGATATTATGATGAAGATAGCATTAATGGTTATGTATGTATCTATTGGTATTATGATGATTGTAGCATTTATGGTTATGAATGTTCACTATTGATACTATGATGATTGTAGCATAAATGGTTATGTTTGGTCTCTATTGAATTTATGATGATGATAGCAGTAAAGGATATGTATGCTCTCTACTGATATCATGATGATGTAGCTTTGATGGATATGTATGTTTCCATTGATGTTATGATGATGATAGCCATGATGGATGTGCCCCCATGTTACCTACTTGCATTAGTTCTGGTTCACAATGAGCAATGATGTGAATGACTAGGTGATGTTAATGATGATATTATGACAATGACTAACACTGAGAAACCTTGCTACTGATGATTATTGAGTATGGCAGGAAACCATCAGAGGCACTCGCATATGACAAGTTGATGACACCTGGTTTGATGAAAATTTATATTATTTTATCTTTGAAATTCTAAGTCGATTTTGGAACTTGCTATATATATTTATCTATATTCTGATGATATGTTAATGGTTGCAGGCACAGATTAGTTACTTGACCGAATGACTCACATATGGGTAATGGTGTTGTACAAGTGGATGGAACTACATGAAAGGGGTGGGACAGTGTCCCTGATTTCACCCACTAACACTCTCACCGTGACTTGGGCTAGAAAAGTTGAAACACCTTTGCCTTAAAAATCACGACGTCATGAAGGCAGGTCCTAAAGTTGGTTCGCTCATGAGGATTTTATTGGGTGGCGCGCATCAAAGCGGATTCCTTGATCCCCGACACCATTAGTCTCACTATAGCAGGAAACATAAGAGATTATAGTGGTCTCTGTTGTTGCACCTATACTTTCCAATCGTAGTCACTGAATGCTTGAAGGGCAACTGGCGTGGAACCCTTGGAACTTCAAGGGAATTTCTTGAAGGGAACGACCAACTTGGCACCCTTGGCATCACAAATAAATTGTTAGGCATGGCACCCTTAGAACTTCAAGGAAGGTTCTTGAAGGGCACGACCAAACTTGGCACCCTTGGCATCACAAATAAACTGTTAGGTGTGGCACCTTTGGAACTTCAAGGGAAGTTCTTGAAGGGCACGACCAAACTTGGCACCCTTGGAACTATTAAAAATATAAATTAATAAATATAATCAAGAAATGAAAACTAGGTAAATTTACATCAAGGGTAAATTATGTTAGAAACCGAGGTGATTAAATCAAGAATAAAACTTGGATTAAGAAGATCATGGGAAGAAATAAAATATTTTATCTTAAAAACTCTACCCTCCCCATGTTGGAAAATATTAGGTAGATTATGCAGTTTAATTAGGTACAAAAGAGAAAGAGGGACATAAATGTAAGGATAAAGATTAATCCTAAACTAGTTAAACCTAATTAAAGGAAGAGGAAGGTGAATTAAAATAAGATTAATAAATTAAATTTTAGAGGAATGTAGAAAACCTCTATGTGGCAAAAATATCCATCTAAGAGATAACTTGAATTAAATTAGAGAATAGATAGCGGATCAAATCTTGAACTCATTAATTGACTTTAGTAATGAACACAAATTAAGGAGTAACAAGGGAGATCAAGAGGCAACTAGGAGAAGAAATAGAAATCTTGTTGAGATGAGGAAAATATTAGTTTTAAATTAAAATTTAAGTAAATAATTTTGGAGACCCTTGATGAGAGAATGACACATGGGTGGGTGAATAATCAAACAATTGAATTATTAAAAAACAATTAATTATGCATGACATGCCAAGTGTCACCTATGAGGACTCCTATAAAAGAAGGGGCAAGCCATGGGAGAAAGCACTTTTTTGGGGGAGAAACCCTATTGTTGGATGGATGAGACTATGTCAGTGCAGTGATTATGAAACCATACTGAGTTTGGTGAGGTAGAGGATTTTAGAGAGGGGACTCTTGAACCATGAAGTGCTCTCCTCTACCAGCTATTGCATTCCTCCATTATACAACCCCATTGTAGCTCGGGGGTTCGAAGGGAAGAAGAGTACCCAAGGAGTAGGTTGAGAGGTTAACCAGTGGGTCATTGCATTCAGATCAAGTACGTCGTCATTCACTCTCAAAGGTGACCGACAATAAAGGAAGACAAGTAACGACAAATCAATTGGAGTCTCCTCTTCTGGTGAATGGTACATATGTGTTGCAATATTATTTTGTATCATTTCTTTATGGCCTTAGTTATATATATGTAAATTTTATGACATCTTCAGTGAAATAAAAGTTAGGGAGGTGTTAGATAGTGCTGGATAAATTTGAATTCCCAATGTGTTTCTCTTCTGGTTGTATTTTTTTGTGACTTATCTTATAAAATATATATATATATATATATATATAGTATGGATGTGGTCCTTACATGAATATCCTATTTCTACCCATGTTAGATGTTGAGACGACCAACATGTACACTCAACTGATTAAGGATATTTCAATTCTTTTGTTGATTTTCAGTGAAATTTATCCGAGTCTAGGGTTCTTTTCACATAAATTTACAAATTAACCCTTTCGAACAAAACCATGAAGTGGGCTCTACTATATATATTGGATCAACAATGATCTATAGATTGGACAAGAATTTTCCCAAACATCCTTGCCTAGCTTTGCCACCTTTGCAACCTATTAATGTAGCAATGAAAGGAAACCATTTTCTAAAGACAATTATGATTCACTATGATATCCTTTAATGATTTTGAGGGACATGCAGGTTTTCGACCAACTCATCAGACCATTGACCACATCTTCACCCTCTGTGCCATGATTGAGGAGGTATGATATCTCTATTCGAAAGTCTATTGTTGTTTCATAGATTTTCAAAAAGCTTTTGACTCTGTTCCAAGGGAAGCCTTACTCCAGAGACTCAGAGATATTGGCATCTCAACGACCCTATTGACAGCTATTACGCGCCTATATGAGTTCGTCCTTGGTCGTCTTCGCATGGCTCATGGGATGTCTGATTTCATCCAAAGCAATATTGGGGTTAAACAGGGTTGTCCATTGTCTCCTACCCTATTTGGGATCTATATTGATGAGTTGGAGGCTTTTCTACATGAGCATATCCAAGACACTGATGGTTGCCTTCTTCACCAAGTCATGATATCTATTCTACTCTTTGTTGACGACGTGGTCCTCCTCTCCTCATCTCTAGAAGGATTACAGAGGCAGTGGGATGCCTTAGCTCTGTTTAGCGATCTTCGACTATGTTTCATATATCGTTCCTACTATTTTTTGTAATGATAATTTTATTCATATAATTCCAGTGCTTCCTTAAGAGGGAAGCAAATTGGTTGGCTAGGGCCCAGCCAACCCAGCCCGTTCTCCTAGTTTTATAGTTGTGTGTATTAGGTACAGGAATGAGTGGTGTGAAGGTTTATTTTTAATGGTGAGAGTGCAGTACTGGTCATGCTCTTGTGTTCATTTCTTTTTCACTAAGTTATATCAGATCTAAGGGCTCATGTGTGTCGAGTGTTTTTATTTCTATCAAAGCATTTTTTGTATACTTTCTCAACATATCAATATGTCTTTTATCTGAGAATCTTCCTCTTGAATCATTTGTGGAGTAATGGTTAGGGTTGCAGGGTTTGATCATTTAAGTTTTGTTTAAAGATCCATTTATTTACAGCAAGCATACTCTAATCAAAGCATATATATTGTAATTGTGTATCGTGTTAATCCTCCCGTATAAATCATCAAGTTTAAATCGTATTCCTTGCTTCAATAAATATTTGTAAACTGAAGTTTAAGTACACGAACCGTTGACTATCATTTTTCAGATTCGGGACTGTATAATAGATCTTTTATTTAATGATCGAATTCATTTATACACAAGACATATTCAACTCAATGATAAATGTTCAGAGAGGATATGAGTAAAGAGTATTTTATTTGGTGATATTTTATTCAAACGCAAGAGTTTATTGTTTTCACTAAGATTAATGAAATTTCCCTTTGACTCTCACAATTAATATACTTGAATTGTAATTTGCATTTTATTTGGGATTTCTTTTATTATCGCCCATTTTGAAGTTTTCATTTCTGCACTTGTCGATTTCGTGCTTGACAACACAACATTTTTATTTATAGATAAAGGGATGCAAGGTTGTGGAGTGTAGATCTATTTTGGTACAGGAACAAATTCATACGAGTACAGGAACAAAGCGGTTCTAGTGTAGGAACAGACTTGTTCTGAGTACGAGAATAGGATTGTTCTAGTGCCGAAATAGAGTTATTATGGGTACAAGAATAAGATCGTTCCAGTATAAGAATAGGGTCTCTCCGGTATAGGAAGCATAATTAATAAAACACAAAACACATACTTACTTTGTCTTCTCAGTACTAGAACTTAGATACAAGAACATATTTGCTTTTTGAATTCTTTTAAGTTTTATTGAGCGACATTCTTCATTTCTTCCAGCAAAGATTGTTGTTTGTGAGTGAATCTAGTTTCCAGAGTGGAGTTGTGTTATTTTGTTTCCAAGCGCAAGTAAGGATTGAAAGGTTTTCTTGTAATTTATTTTTTCAGATTCCGCATGATTTAGTTGTAGGAAAAGAAGTAGGGTTTGCAGGGTTAAATCCATAATCTTTGGCATTTATGTGCTACGCCTCAAAGCTTACGTAACTCTGGTTTGAAAATTAAGTGTTGAGGAATTGAATGTAATTTCAGCACTCAACACATTCACTGGAAAGGATTCTTAGGCCTAATCAAGGGACACCACCTCTATGTTTTACTGTATATCATGCCATTAACCGATTGAGTATTCCTAGCCCACCGAGGTACACAATACCTGGCTTTACAAAACCCACAATCTGATTCAGGGGTCACTAGGCCAATGGATTTACTACAATCAACAGTTTGGTTTAGGGATCACTAGGCCATGTGTTCTTTCTTTTGGAGATCCACCTAACTCAGCTTCGAATCCATCCAACAATCCAACTCAACCAAAACACGAGAACCCCATCACACCATGGTTATCCGAAAATGGAAAGGCTAGGATGAAAACACTGTCACACCTGGCAAAACCCGTGCCATAACAACAAATAACCACATGCAACACCATGCATGCCAAATCTAGCAAGGAAAACACACATGCAAATCAATACATGCAAAGAATCATGTTGTCGTTGCTCGATCCTACTTTTCCTTGCTTGTCCTTCCTCTTGCCTTCTTTTCCTTTCTTGATCTAATGCCAAAGTGCTCCAAGAAAACTCTAAGTTTCTAAGAGTGAAAGAGAGAGAGAGAATAATGAGAGAGCTCCAAAACTGAACTAACAAAAAGTACCAATTGATCCTCATAAGCCTTTTTATCAATCAATCCTCTATTATCTTCATTTTCCATTATTTTCCTTCAATTTCCTCCTCACATGCAACCTATGACCTTTCACCTTCCTTTTCTCCTAATTTCCATTATTTTCATAAATAAAGGTGCCAAAAATGCCATTTTGTCTTTCCAAAGCCTTTGTCAATTTCTTTAGCCATAATAAATCAATGAACACCCGCACTAGAATGTTTTTCCTAACATTCAACTTGGAATAAGTGTTCCATCAACCGTGGTTATTATTTTTCTTTTATTAATTTTTATTACATGGAATTTTCACTTAGGTTGTTACAACCAAATCTCATTATTTTATCTGCAAGATGAGAAATGGGAATACTTTGTAAATTTTACGGTAGCTCACCTATTGTTGTGGGTATTTCTTTCAATTTTTTAGAAAAAATGTAGAGTAAAATTGAGCATAATATTTTATAATGATATTAAGTAAAAAGTGTAAATTGAGAGTTCCTACCAAACATGTTTTCATGATATCTAATAAGATATTTCACATACTCATAAGCATGCATAATTCTCATCCATGATTGTAACCAATCAACTTTAACTCTAAGAAACAACATTGGAAATGCCATATTAAATAACCATTTAGTGATATACTCATTTATGGGAGATGAATTAATCATAAACAAATTAATCATGTATGTGGATTCACCATCTAGATGGTTTGCTTCTCTATTAGGATTTTCTACCCAAACTTGAATAATTTTAAGTTCCCTAGGTAGATTTTAAGGCTTTGCAACAAAGGAAGTTCTCTCACAATATTCTAAGATATATGTATGAGTTGGAATCCCATATGGAATTGCAAAGTACATGTTATTGTCTATATCTGGTAACCGTAACAAAATTAATCACATGTGAAACATCTGCTACATTTTATAGTAACTCGTTAAGGGCATATATATCAATTTCAAGACAACTATAATATGGATCATTCCTAATTTTATATAATAATGCATCCACTACTTTTCTCTTTCAAACAATGAAATCATATATTGATCATTGGTGATTTTTTTTTTCACACAATAATTATTAAATCCAAACTTTTTAATATGTTCAAGTAATTTCTTGGAAACATCATTAATCTCTTGAGGGAAATTAATGTTGGGTCATCTATATTTGTATTTGCCACCTATTGAATTCATTACCTGCAAAATTGGAATAGTTTATTATATCAACATCTCTTTGGCTTGTGCAAGATTTGTGAGGACAAAGGGTTGCAACCCTAGATTCATATGGTTCTGAGAAAAAAATGTATGAATGGTACCTTCTCTTTTACATCTTGCACACATTAGACATGTATTTGTATCCATCACTTGAATGTCAAGATATGACTCTTTCATGAAATCTTTTATGTGCAATAACTTTATCTCCATATTAATTCACTAATACATTGGATTTCATTCAAAGTTCATCATCATCTAGCACTATTGGTTGATGATTTTGGTTATTGTTACTGATTAGAGAAATAGGTTTAGTTTTATCAATACCTAATTGACATCTCTCCATTGTCTTTGTCAATGTGATCTTACTTCATCTCTATTTTTTACTTCTATGTTGTTCCCTACCATCCTCATTTATTCTTTGCAATTGCAATATCTTCCTTTGATAATCCTTTTTTCATTGTCCTTCCCTTTAATCACCATTCATCATTTGTATTTGCATTAGTTTTCTTTCACAATCCTTTCTTTGTTGTTCTTCTCTTTGATTCTCGTCATTTGTTGTCTTCACTGTTTTTTATCACTCATTTTTCTATATCCTCATATATTCCATTTCAATTTTAATGAATTGTTGTATTTGATTTAATGCTTTTCTTCTAACTTCTTTTTTTCCAACTTTTTATGTCTTCAATATTGTTAGTATTCATTTCTAGTTTAATTATAGACATGATGCTATTGAATTTTCAATGACTTACAATTTATATTCCTATATCGAACAAAAAAACACAAAATACATGAATGGTGTAATTCCAAAATAGTTAAAAAGTATTTTTAACATAAATGGCAAGAATAATATAATGCTAAAATGACTTGTCTCTTATTTGACTTCAAATTATACCCATGCAAGTTTGAGAATTATCTGTGAAGAATATGAGGGAAATGCTTTCATCAAATTGTTTTTACACTTGTAAAACTTTAAAAATATATATAAATGATATCATGTATCTATATGATATCAACTACAATGATATTCAATTGATATAATGAGTTGTACATTTATATTGGACCAAAAATATATATGGTGTGCTATCAATCAATCACAACCCAAATAATATATTTTGAGAACTTATGAGAGATAGTAATATTGGCTTAGAGATGACCCATGAAGAATATGAAAGAGATGCTTTCATCAAATTGTTTTTACATTGGTAAAACTCAAAAAAGGATTTAAATGACATTGCTTATTTATATGAATATCAAATATAGTGTTATACAATTCATATCACAAGTTATAAATTTATATTAGAGATCATTGGTATATATGGTAGATCAAAACTTTTATATATATACCATATAATTAAAGTAATAATGTATTGTTATAAATCAAAACTTAGTATATAACTCATTATATTTGAATACAAAAACTCTATTTTATGGTATTATAAGTTATCTGGAGCCACTGTTTTATATATAATATATATATAAATATATATATATATATGCACTAATGATCATTTATATCTACTTGTATAAATATTCTTTCCATCAACTTGTTTTGCACTTGTTGGGTCCTAGATATGTTATTGTACTAGCTATCCAAACATTTCATTTACAAGCCATATTCATACATTTATAGCATATTTTGTAACTATTATATTACCAAATTTCACTAAACGCATACACTTTACCTTGTGGTTAATTATTAATGATTTTTTGTATGATTAAATGAGTTTTTGATATGGTTTTATCAATGAAAGTTTACTAGTGTGGTTATATGGCCAAGGAGCATGTTCCACTACAAAAATTTATATCTGTATATCAATTCAACAATTCGGTACTTAACTCCGCACTTGTATGAATGGAGGGAAAAAAATCAAAATTATAAAATATGATTTGCTTTCTCAAAATGTGGTAAATTAGGTGGTACATCGGCTTAATATGCTAGTACATGTCTTAAAATATACCCATCTCACATGTGTGGGATCCTAGCACATGATTTAACCTACAACCAAAAATAGGTAACAATTTTGAAACTACCATGTTTTGCCTCGATTTATGTGCATATGATGGTGAATCTCAATAATCCGAAAACGGATTTTTTGAAAAACATCGCAATTTACTCTAATCTCAAACCATTTCCCAAAATTCAATAGGTTTGCAAAGTTACAGCAAGTTCTTTGAAGCGGTGTTGTATAAAATTTCTACAAAACCCAGATTGGAAAAAGTATCTAAACAATCATCTTTGGGCGTGATTTAGGAAGCCATGGAAGTGAATTAGGAAATTCCAAGAGATTATTTTGTCGATTATATGACACATTAGGCTCCATTGAAATATATCCACAAAATACGTCATGGTCGAAAAGATATGGTTGGTTCTTTAACACCAATTTGTATAAAATTACAAAAAAATCAGACTTTGTGTAAAGTTGTAAAGTTGTAAATTTGTTTTCTGATTTTAAAGGATTGGATCTTATCCTTCCTCAATGGATTTTATGTATAAATAAAGCCTCAAAGGGAAGAGAGAGAGAAGAGAGGATGCAGAGAGGAATTTTATCATCATTTTGAGTTGATCTTTTGTAAAAGATTTGAACTTTTGTTTATAAGTTGAAGTTGATATTCTTGTAATGAAAATTTAATTGTTGAAGCTATACATATTATTATGATCTAAGTTAGTTTCCAGGCACGTTTCCAGGGCAGGAAGGCCCCCTCAACTCAGTTAATGTCTTATATTTTATTCGTAGAGTAGAATGTTAGTCAAATTCAGTTTATTTCGATACATTTTGTTTGATATTTAGATGCATAAATCTCAGTTTATATTAGACTTATATTTCATATCTGTTAGTATAGTAATTTCAAAACGATTAAATTCAAATTGATTTTTCTCAAGATTAAGAGTCAAACAAATTTAAAATTGGTTTCTTAACACGTTTTGGTATTCAGAATTTTAATCTACAAAATTTCCATACTTAATTCAATACTTATTCAAAATTTCAACTTCCATACTTTATGTGCTTAATTCGGTACTAGGTTTTGTACTATAATAGGTTTTTCAAAAATATGTAATTTGTAGTTTAGGATTATTTAATTGATTGAAGATTTGCAACAACTTGGTAAAAGATTCGTGCAATGAATAAGAATCTACAATATATTTCTAAGTCTGCTTAGCAATTATTTTTTATATTTTGTTAATGCATTTCTCAGAGTTTATTGCCTTGTTTTCTTATTTGCCTCACATGATTTTGCTTATAGTTGTCGATATTTACTTTTATGCAATTTAATTTTCTATAACATGTTTAATGAGTTTTTGTATGCAACATTATAAAATTAAAACCATTGAAGTCTCAAGACCTAATAAGCTATACATATAAAACCACATGAACATTATCTGTTGGTAATGAAAGATTGTAGTTCAAAACCTAATAAGCATTATAGTCCCACAATCCAATGGCAAGTTATAATCTTTAGTGGTTGTTTCTTTCTAGAGTTAGTTGATCATATGCTAGAATAGGCTCTAATCCTGCATTTCCTATGCTTGCATCTCTAAATATTATGATCTCAGATTTGATAATTAAATGTTGGAATTAGAATACATATAATTCCACCAACATTTTTGGTGTCACTGTCGAGGAGGTGCTAAAGGGATTAAAGCATAGTTTCTTTCATAAATTTTATGCATGATCTTAGTGGACTGGAAACTAGAGGGCAGAGAAAAAGAGTAAGACGTGAGTGAAGAGCCATGCATCTGCTTTGGTTCGGGGTCGTTCCAAAGTCCGATTGTCTCTAATTGATTTCCTAGTTTCTTTTTCATATGCGTAGAATTATAAGTGGGGTCCAAAGCCTCATTTTTCTCTATTTTATTTTCAAGTGTTTTTTCCTTTAGATTAATTCATGAAAAGAAGAAAAGTCTAACTTGTGTGAAGATATAACTTGGTGACATCAGGGTCTTAGTAGCATGGTGGTTCTTTGAATACATGATTGGTTTGCTTGTATCTATTTTAAGTGTGCTTCATTTTTATTTCTTTAGGATTTAAAAAAAAAAATTGTTGTTTTAAGAATGCCATACACTAATCCATGTGTGGAACAGGGATTGGCAACCAACAAAACAATGTTCAAGGATGATCAAGAGTTTGAAAGAATTTTCTCAAAACCTAGTAGCAGCCAGGATTTTTTCTTCTCATAGAGAACAAATCTTGACAATAGTCAAGAACTTATCTGCCTCCCAAGAAGTGATAGAAAAACAACAACTCCATGAACCACATCAACAAAAATATCTTCACCCTTGCAAACTTGTCGAGGAAACTAAAGAATCATGGACCGCATCCAATGGAGAGCAACCATCAGAACCTGATATTGAATCATTTTCAACATGCCTATCTTTGGATCCTCTAAGCACACAAGAGGATAGTCATCTCATAATGGAAAATCTGCATGGAATGGTAAAGGAGGATATGTTAAATGAGCCAAATAACGAAGTAAACCATGAGCATTTTGATTTTATTGAAAATTGGTTTCAAGAAACTATAAGGCCATACCACTCATTCATTCTTCCTTACTTCTTGACATCATCATTCAAACAATTGGTTCTTTATTCTCAGGTATGCATTGAAAATTATATTCTAAACTTGAGTATGAATGAATTTTTATACTTGTTATGCACATGCTTACATTGGAAATACTCATATACTTGAGGAGAGGAAAACCTTTCTCTCAAGTAGAGTAGGATAATAAATAAATGTTGCATATAATAGTTAGTTTAATTCTAAAATATACTGCAACATCTTTCTCATTTGTTTTGTATAAGTGGAGATATTAACAACTAAAAAGTAATTAGTTGAAAATGGGAAATCTATGTTTGTATTGCATATTTTTATTGGTGTCTCTTTCAACTACATATTGTTTTAATGAATATTTCCACTTAGTCTTATTTCCAACTGCAGCATGGTTAAACTATTACTTTGCTTTCCCACTTATTGTTTTTTTTATAGTAGTTAGATTTGTTTATAGTTTTTTCTTTTCAATAAAATAAGTTATGACCATTATGTTTGGAATCTTATGTGAAGTCGGAAATGTTTGCATTGCAACATCGTTTGGTATTGCATAACAATTGTCTGGTACCTTGTTTCAGCTAATCAATACCCATAATTATGGTACCAATTTGCTATTTTGCAAGACAAAGCAGGATTCAAGAATATTGTTCATTTGGGATGCTTAAAGGCTGGAAGAATATTTTCAAAAGCGGAAAATACATCTTTGTCAACATAATGGAACACTTAGGGGAGTATTTGATGATATCTTTATTTTTCCTTAAGTTGTTAAAAATGATGCATTCTTGCTTTATCATTAAGGACACTATTTCACGAAGACAATCGAATAAACAATCTTTTCCATAGAAGTTGAATCAAATAATAATTCCAAACTATTCATAGCTTATATACCTTGTCTTTTCTTGAAATTCCATTTCTCTTATTCATATAGATTATTGATTACCAATACAAAACAATTGCTTAAAATATAGTTACCAAAACATAGTAAGGGGATTATAATGAAGTTTAGAGATCCATATAGTGATACCAATGAGAAAATAAACTTGAATACTATAACCAAAACACCGAAGCATGTTAATTGAGCATCTTTATTAAGACTTGCAAAATATTTACTGAAGTCTCTACTCATAGTGGAACACTACTTTAAAAAGCAAAAGCATACATGAAAACTATGATTGGTAGGACTTTAGGTGTCTTTTTGTTATTTTTTGGCAACCTCATCCATCTCACATTAAAAATGGCTCATTCATGCTATGTCCTTTGAGTACCTATAAGTACCTTATGCATCCAAGACATTATGCACGTAATCAAAGTCACTCTGAAAGGTATCATCCTATGCCTCTAAGGGGCTTTCTGAAGCTGCTCCCCCATCTACCAATTGCAAAAGAAATATCCATAATATCAAACTAAAATGGTAGGAAACATGGGATTAGAGCCTTCAGTGTAAAATAGGTTTAAGAGGTTAATCCATCGAGGTTAGGGACGCCTGCTGGCAGTGGGTACTGACTTGGGATACCATTAGGCAAACCCATCGGGGTTATGGACAATCGCAGGCAATGATACATTCTGCCTAAAGAAGTGTCAGCCAAACCAAAGTGTTTGTATACACGTATGATTGTTACTCTATAGTGTTACAATAAAAAGGAAGCATGTGTGGATGAAGTCAAGGGTAAAAACAAACTCCATAAATTTGTTGCTAAAGAATGTCTTTATGGTAACCTTGAGTCCTCTATCATTGGTTTTTCATAATATATCTAAGATTTAATTGTCCTAAAAGTGGGACCTGTGATCACAAGGAACTAATAAAACTCAACTACAAAGCTTATTCGTAATACTTAGATAACTATAAGACTTTAGGGTTTGGTTCGTAATAACTAATTTTTCATTGGTTCATCATTTGTTGTGATCATAAAAAGCCTCATACCTACAAAGACGCAGAGCCCCTTAAATTTATAAAAGGTTTCTTTTTCTTGAGCATAAAATTGTTCATGATTGATGAAATCATATGTAATGAGTGATTTGGAATTTCTTTTATGTTTGGTGCTAATTTAGCATCACTTTAATAAATCTGAGATGAATTATTTTATTTAGTATTCATTTCATTAGTTCCAATGTTTTGTTTTTCATGTAACTTCTTGTATTAGAGCCATCTCAGCAGCTCTCCTCACTTCTTGAGAACCTCACCTTGTTTGCATGAGGACATGCAAAACCTCAGGCATGGGGGAATGGTTGTTGGGACCTTTTCAGCATATTCATTTCATTCTCTTCAGCGTCCTTCAATAGATCATATCAATACTCATCAATTCTAGCTCTTCTAGACTCTCAACCCTACTTTGTTTCATCTTTAGCCCCATACAACTTCCATTGCAACTTGTAGTGCAAATCAAAGTCCAAAAGGTATACATGAGATAAAAACATGTTTAAAGGCTCTTTATCTCATTAAAATTTAAGGAATCTTGATGATTAACTACTTCCTATTTTTTCACCATTCTTAAACCACCATTTCCAATTCCATTAATGCATATTCTAGTTTCCAAGTCCATATTTATTTAACCATTATCTTCATTGTCACCTTATATCATCCATCATTCCTTCCTAATCAATATTTTGTTTCCATGAAGGCATGCAAAGTCTTAGTCATGGGGAGATGTTAGGCCCTAGATATGTTATCGTATTCGTTATCCAAAGCTTTCATTTACAAGCCATATTCATACCTTTATAACATATTATGTAACTATTATATTACTAATTTTCATTAAATGCCTTGAATTTATCTTGTGGTTAATTATTAATGCTTTTTATATTTTTAATAATTAAACGAGTTTTTAATATGGTTTTATCAATGATGGTTTACTAATGTGGTTACGTGGCCAATGAACATGTTCCACTATGAAATTTTTTATCTCTATATCAGTTCAGCAATTTTGTACTTAATTCTGCACTTGCCCGAATGGAGGGAAAAAATCAAAATTATAAAATATGATTTTATTTCTCAAAGCATGGTAAATTAAGTGCTACATGGGCTTAATATGATGGTACATGCCCTGGAATATACCCAACTCACATGTGTGGGATCCTAGCACATGATTTAAGCTACATCCAAAAATAGGTAACAGGGTTGAAACTTCCATGTTTTGTCTCGATTTATGTGCATATGGTGGCGAATCTCAAAAATCCAGAAAATGGTTTTTGAAAAACATAGAAATTTACTTGGATCTCAAACCATTCCCCAAAATTCAATATGGTTGCAAAGTTATAGCAAGTTCTTCGAAGCAGTTTTGTACAAAATTTTGGCAAAACCCATATTGGCAAAAATATCTAAAAAGTCATCTTTGGGCGCAATTTACGAGGCCATGGAAGTGAATCAAGAAATTACAAGAGAGGTTTATGTTGATAATATGACACATTAGGCTTCGTTGAAATATCTCCTCAAAATACGTCATGGTTGAGAAGATATGGTTGGTTCTTTAACATCAATTTGTATAAAATTACAAACAATTCAAATTTTGTATAAAGTTGTAAATTCATTTTCTGAGTTTAGGGGATTGGATCTTATCCTTTCTTACTGGATTTTATGTATAAATAAAGCCTCAAAGGGCAAAGAGGGAGAGGAGAGGATGCAGAGAGGAATTTTATCATCATTTTGAGTTGATCTTTTGTAATAGATTTGAACTTTTGTTTAAAAGTTGAAGTCAATATTTTTGTAATGAAAATTTAATTGTTGAATATCTGCATGTTATTCTGATCTAAGTTGGTTTCGAGGCATGTTGTCAGGGATGGAAGAGTCCTACGACTCAAGTAATGTCTTGGATTTTATTTGTAGAGTAGAATGTTAGTCAAACTCTGTTTCTTTCCATGCATTTTGTTTGATATTTAGATTCATAAATCTCAGTTTATATTAAACTTACATTTCAGATATGTTAGTATAGTAATTTCAACAAGATTAAATTCAAAATGATTTTTCTCAAGCTTAAGAGTCAAACAAATTTAAAATTGGTTTCTTAACACGTTTTGGTATTCATAATTTTAATCTACAAAATTTTCGTACTTAATTAGGTACTTATTCAAAATTTCAATTTCCAAACTTTCTGTACTTAATTTGGTACCAGGTTATGTACTAGAACATGGTATTAAAAAATATGTAATTTGTAGTTTAGGATTCTTTAATTGATCGAAGCTTTGCAACCACTTGGTAAAAGATTCCTACAGTGAATAAAAACCTACAATATATCTTTAAGCATGTTTAGCATTTATTTTTTATATTTTGCTATTGCATTTCTTGTAATTTATTGCCTTGTTTTCTTTATTTGCATCGCATGCTATTGTTTATAGTTGTCAACATTTACTTTTATGCAATTTACTTTTCTACAACATGTTTAATGAGTTTTTGTATGCAGCACTATAAGTTTAAAACCACTTAAGTCTCAAAACCTAATAAGCTACATATATAAAACCACACGGACATTGTCGTTTGGTAATGAAATATTATAGTTTAGAGCTTGATAAACAGTAGAGTCCTACAGTTCAGTAACAAGTTATAATCCTTAGTGATTGGTTCTTTCTAGAGTTAGTTGTTAGCATATGTTAGAATAGGCTCTAATCCTGCATTTCTTGTGCTTACATCTCTAAGCCTTACAATCCCGGATTCGATAATTAAATGTTGGAATTAGAATACATATAATTCCACCAACAACGCTGATAAAAAATAGAAATCCAATACAATGAGACAATACCAATTATTTATCTCCATTTTGTTAATGTCACCTACCCAATCCCCTCTGTGCCTAATTGAAGTTACAAGGTACTATAACTTTTCCTTCACTAATATGATGTTTAGTACCGAAACCAATTTACAACTTATATCCATATTGAAAAACAAGGATAAAGTTCACTGCTACAATTTTCATTAGTGGTAACAAAACATAAATCAAGTAAATCCAATTTCCTTATTATAAACCCCTTCCAAAAATATTCACATGATATATACTAATTATAGAACTTATTCACTTCTTTAAAAATTATCTAAAGACATAATAAGGTTTAAAATAACATAGACAGTAAATCTATAACATTATAGATTTGTAACAATACAAGGGCTTTCTAGCAAATGCTACTAGTGATCTATACAATTGTTATGGATCCAATATCATGGAAATTATAAATTGGGTACTTACAATTTCTAGTGTGCATGTCCACATAAATATATGGATTCTATGTACAAAAATTCGCACTGACCCGAATCACCAATTCTAAGTTATTGACAAATTAGCAACCATAGAAATTTCCATAACAACACATATAAGATTCACAACAAACCCTATAGAATTTGTAACATCACCTGCATGTTTAATAAATGTCTTATATTTTTGAAACTATAAACTAGGTATCAATTTTTTTTTGTGAGTATGTTCATCTAACTATAAATTTCAAGTACACCTAAAGTCACCATTACCCAAATCATATATTTTGATTTTAAGTATACCAAAAGCCATCATTACCTAGATCATATTTTTTTACTTATAATCAAATCAAATCCTACATGATTTATAACTACACCTACAAGATCTACATCAATACCTACATGTCTATTTAACATCCTATAACTCTTAAAGTGCAATATAGGTTTTTGATATTTTTAGTGAGCACACTCATTTCAATATAAATATAAGTATGGGGGTTTACGCAGTGCATTATATTAGATATCATTTTGGGATTCAACTGCGTTAAGTAAGTCATTCACGTATGACCATTTCCATGAGAGGTAGTCGTAACTGACTAATTTCTCATGATTTTTGAATAGTTCACTTAGCACTCATTGCATCGGGTGATGATATTTTCAACCAATGATCACATAACCTAGATAGTAGAAATTAAGAAATAATCAAATATTTACTACATAACATAGTTGTAATTTAAGTTCAGAAATTTATTACTTGGGGAGCTAATTAACATTAAATTATCAACGCAATCCATTAAATATGGAATATTTTTTAACAATAGCCATCATAAGTTAATAAAAAATTACTTAACACAAAATTGATAGATTATTTGATTGCAAGCTTTTTCTAAACAAACAGGTTAAAGGTGAGTGATTTTCACAGATTAAATGACAATGTGTTCATATGCTAACACTTATAATGCTCAAATGCTCAAATCTAAGTAGTTTTGGGTGGTTAATACCTTACACTTTCTTCTCCTTTACTTTGTTTGGTTTTTTAACACTTTTTGAAAACTTTTACCTAAATACTTTGTATGAGTTACTCCCTTAAAATCATTATCTTCTACTTTCTTCTATTACTTGGCTAGTCTCTTAAAAGCTTAAGCCAAAACATTTACTCTTCTTCCTTTTCTAGTTTATGTCATAGTTACTTTGGGAAGATTTTAATTTTCATTATTTAAACCAATATTTTTTTTATTATGAATTAATTTTTTTTTCCTTTATTATAAATTAAAACAATAAAAAAACATTCTTTAATTCATTCACATATTTGTATTTGTACCTTATTGAAATTACTATCAGAAAAATTTTGATAAATTAATGTATTAGATAATATATAATGAATTTTTAAATAATTTTATATTATAATTTCATTAAATCTGATTGAATCATATTATTTAGTTTGAAAGGTATCATCTAAAAATTTTCTATATGAATTTTTAAAAAAAACCTTTGCTAAAATTATTACTTTTAATAATATATTAAAATATTTCATTTTTTTGTAAATCAATAGTTTTTATATTAATTCATAGAATACATAGGATACAAAATGGTCTGCACGCATAGACATAAGTAAAACTTCCTTGTCCGCTCAAAATGACTATGAGCCGCTAAAACATTATCTTCTAACCCCAAGGCCAACCACGCAGGGCTGCCTACAGAGGGGTTTGAGACAGCAAAACATTTCACCACCTTGGGCAACAGGATAGAAAGAAAGAAAGAGGGCCAGGAGGACCTCATTAGTGACAAGAAACCAGTATTCACGAAACCAGTAACAAAACATGCCAAAACAAGAAGAGAGAACTGAAACAGGAAAGCAATTACAGCTTTAAGATGACATAATCTTTACTAGGAGCACTCAGGCCGGTCGTGGCAGTTATTTTCTCAGGCTGAGGATTCCGCTGAGAAGTGGTCCATTTCCCTTGACTTGTATCAGTTGCTTCCTCCGAGACCTCCACCACAGCTGAGGATCCTTGACGAATGGAGTGCCTGAGGAGACTAATGAGGACACTCATTTTCTCCGAGAGTACTCCGACTTCCTGAGTCAGGGCACTGAAATTGAATTTAATTGCATCCAGTCTAGCCATATGCTCTGTTGAAACCAGAGAGGTTGCCTGATGTGCTTGTTTGATGTCTTAACCCTGCATGCTAAGCGCCTTGGCTAGCATGGTTTTCATCCTCCACATTTCACTCTGGGTTCAAACAAATTATGTTGCTCGAGTAGTTGCAGTGCCCGAATCTTAAATCCATTCCACCTCCTTCTCCATGTCTTGCTCCTCTAGATGTTCTTCCTCCTCTGTAACTGTCGCTTCAAGCTCTTCGATTTTCCTCTTTTCCTTTTGGGTCGTCCGGGTTTCATAGGCTTCCCAGGCCTTCTGCAGGTCTCGATTAGCCGAAACATTGCGGCTTCCTTCACGCACCATACTGCTATTACAGAGCGGAGAGCCACTGAAACTCCTGATGGCACAACGATTGCTATATTGTAGGTCGTGGGAGAGTTGTATGTCGAACTTCTGGTGGGAAGCTGTAGATATAGTAGAGGGTGGCCAGGATTGGCCCGAGGTTTCCCACTTCGCCGTGGGATAAGTGTTGATCCTGCCATAATAACTGTTGTTACGATTTCCCAATTCATGTTTATGATACGTATCCTTAGACTTAACTCTGCCACACTTGAGCCTATTTGCTGAATGCCAAGTGTCCTCCTTTGTGATATACTGACGGCACTAATCATATTTTTTGTTGGTTGTTTGCCTCGGTTGATGCACTTTGTCCTTGTGGGTGAAGTCCCACTCCTCCTTATGTACTTCATGGGTCTGCCGCCTGATATTTCTTCGATTGGCTATCTTCATTCGTTGTTAAGGCAAATACCTTCGTACCCCTGCCCCACTTCTTCTGTTAACTTAAGTCTTGTCTCGAGAGAAGTGTGCACTTACTCCAGAGTTCGGTGCATGTGACCTCTTGCCAACAGGTGTCTAGGTAGGTGGAGTGGTTATCGATCACGTAGTTGGAGTGTCCATTCACAAGTATTGAGGAGGTGATTCATAGTTTCCTCCTCAATTCCGCACAAGGGGCAACGTGATGGGCCTATGAACCCTTTTTTCCTGAGATTTTCCCAGGTTAGCGTTTTTTGGTGCATCAAGAGCCAAAGGAAAGTTTTAATCTTCGACCAAAGTTGAGTGTCCCAAACTTTACTGTACCAATTAATTTTGTCCTCATGTTCAGTTCCTTCTATGTAGATTCTTGCTTCTTTGAGTGAGAAGTTGCCCCCCTCGAGCTTGCCCAACGTAGTTGATCAGCCTCTCGTGCTTTCCTGATCTTTCTTTTGGCCAGCTCTGTGTTCAGAGCTCTTATACTGTTACTTTCCCCTTCTAACGATTCTATGTCACTGAATAAGCACATTCTCCATGCTTGGTCATTTTCATTAGGTTTCTAGTAGTGGTTTACTGTTGTTCTCCCTAGCTCCTAGCTTCTTCTTTGAATAGTTAAGAATTCAGGGCTTTCCAGCTTAGGTAGTTGTTGCCAAGCATCTTCCCAAAACATGGCAGTTTTTCCATCTCTAATTTCCCAAAAACTCTGCCCCTGAATTATGTGCCGATTAGTTTTGGCCAGGTTCCAAATTGGAGAGCCATCAGGGGATTCTTGCATCCTAATCAAATTCTGAAGGCTATAATTGTGAGCATAATTTGCTTTCTAATGTTTGGCCCAGGGTAGGCTGGGTTCTTTTAGCCACCTCCACCATAACTTGGCTCCACATGCCCGGTTGACGATGAAGGGGTCCTACAGATTCAGCCCACCCAAGTGTTTGGGTTTGCAGATTTTCTCCCATGCCATTAGAGACCATTTCTGCTTCCCTGAATTACCCGACCAGAGAACCGCTCTTTGGATGGAATGGATTTTCTAAAGAACCCCTTTAGGGGCCGGGAGAATGGAAAGCATGTACTATGGAATGCCCTGGAGGACTGACTTGGTGAGGACAAGGCAGCCTGCAAAGTTAAGGGCTCTGTGCGTCCAATGATGACATCTTTTCTCTAAGTTGGCAATAATTCTTTCCCAATGCAATTTTTTCCAGAGTCTATCAGTCAGCGAAATGCCGAGGTATCTAGAAGGAAGGTTGCATCTTTTAAAGCCTAGGATGGCAGAATGATTCTTCTGAACTGCTAAGTGCGTATTGAAAAAGAAAATGGAAGCTTTAGTTAGATTAAGCTCCATACCCGAGGCCATACTGAAGCGATTGAGAATATTTCTGAAGCCAAGAGCTTCTTTGACTGAGGGCGTGTCGTGCAGCATTGTGTCATCGACAAACTGCTGATGTGTTGTTGCAGGGCTTGAAGGCAAAGGTTGAAGTCCCTAAATAATTCTTTCCTCTTTTGCTCTACTGATTAGCTTGCTTAAACCTTCCATTAGAATAATGAACAGAAAGGGGGATAGAGGGTCCCCTTGCCGTAAACCTCGAGAGGGTGGAAACTAGGTCGTGGGAGCTCCATTAACCAGGATTAAAAATCTGGTAGATTTAACCAGGGGGAGGATCCAGATTATCCATTGTTTTGCAAAACCAAAGGCTTCTAAAATAGCTTCCAAATAGTGCCAGTTTACCTTATCATAAGCTTTTGATAGGTCCAACTACATTAGCATACCTGCTTTTTTCTGAGTTCAGAGAGTGTGAATCATCTCTTGAGCCAACAAGATGTTGTCCCTGTCTCCCTTCTACACAACCTGATTGTTCTTTCGAAATGATTCCAGAAAGAATTGGTTTTATTCTGTTGGCTATGACTTTAGAAATAATTTTATATAAAACATTGCACAGTGCAATTGGTCGAAACTTCGACGGAGTGTTAGCTTCCTCCTCCTTTGGAATAAGGGCAAGGAACGTAGAATTGAGGGATTTGAGGATTGAAGAGGAGCGCTGGGAATCCTCCACCACTTCCCATACCTCTAACTTGATGATCTCCCAACAGGCTTTGTAAAAGTCGATGGTGAAGCCATCCGGTCCAGGTGCTTTACCATTTGGCATATCTTTCACAACCTCTTCCACTTCTTCCAAAGTTATTTCTCGATTTAAAGCCTTGTTTTGATCCTCAGTGATGAGCTTGGGGTTGGAAGTTAACAGTTCCTCAATTTCTTCCTCTCTGTCAATCTCAGGTTCCTGAGCAATCTGGCTGAAATGATTTATAAGAAGGCTCAAGATTTCCTAATGAGTTTGTACCAAGAATCTTTGATCATCCTTAATGCTTAATATTTTATTAGCACCTCTGTGATCAATGGCAGATCAATGAAAAAAATTTGTGTTCTGCTCACCTTCCTTAAGCCATTGAATTCTAGACTTTTGCTTCCATAGCATTTCCTCCTGTTGGCATCTTAACTGCCAGTCCTGCATGAGCTTTTGTTCTATGTTCATAGTTTCTTGGTTGATTTCCTTGGATCCAATCCTTGTGAATTTGTTCCAATTGCTCCTCTAGTCTCTTTTTCTCTTTAAATATGTTACCAAAGACTTCTTGATTCTAGGATTTTAGTTTGGCTCTTATGTGTTTGAGTTTAACCTGTAGAAAGAACATTTTAGTTCCCCTTATGCCTAACGGTTCATTCCACCATTGTTCAATTTTCGGGAGGAACTTAGGATGACTGAGCAAAATTTTTCAAATTTGAATGGCTTATTCCTAGGAGTGCCCTGGAAAGCCGCAATCATTATTATGGGCCAGTGGTCCGAACCTCCACTAGATAGTATGTCCGACTCCACAGTGATTCCTTCTAGGAGAATGGTTTCTGTCACTAAGAATATGTTCAGTCAAGAGGCGATTTACCTATCACCCCCCCTTTTGTTGTTCCAAGTGAAAGCACCACTCTTGGGGAAGACGTCTACCAGCTTGGCCGATTTAATGAAGTCTCTGAAAGCTTCAATGTCCTTGTTGAGCATTCTGATACCTCCTTTCTTTTCCGTGAGCGAAGTGATCATATTGAAATCACCTTCGAAGATAGCTTTTGCTTGAGGATATCTTAGCTGCAATCTGGACAGAGTGCTCAGTAATAGCAATTTAGCCTCTAGTTTCTGAGGACCATAAACATTTGTGCATAGATATGTTTATGAATTCCCCACTATTTGGACTTCTATTGATATGTGAGATCTGGCCGCTTTAGAGGAAATAAGTTGGATAACATGCGGATTCCTCAAAATGGCCATACCCCCTTCCCATCCATTGCTTGTTGTTTCTAGGTAGTCCATTGGTTTACCTAGTTTTCTACTGATATTGACCATTGTGTTGCTGGAACATTTAGTTTCTTGCAAAAACACTATATCTAGTTGTTCCTTTTGGACTTTCTTTTTTAATAAATGTTGTTTTTTTTTGCTATTTAGCCCTCTAACATTCCATGAAAGTACTTTCATAATTAACATAATTTAGGAGGTTAGTGGGAAAGCCTCGAGGGCTTTCATCTTACCTGAATTTAGGAGCATCTGTCCCAATTCTTGTAATGCCTCATTGTTAGTCCTTCTTCCTCTTTTTTTCCAGTGCTTTGAGTTAGTGGAGGTTTGATGCAGTCCTTGCATTCTTAACCCTAACCCTTTTGTTGTTCCCAAGCTCTTTCTCTGCAACTCCAGCTCTACTTGTTGTCTTGCTATGAATAAGTTATTGATTCTGTTTACCTCCTCCTCCGATATATGCTCCATTCCTTTCTTTTTCCAGTTTTCTACCATGCTTGGTAGATCCATACCTTCTTGCTCAAGCATGTCGCTTAGCTCCATATCTTCGAGCCTTATTTCGCTCATCTCTGAATCTTCTTCTAAACCTTTCGTTGGTCCTTGAGTTTGATGGATGTTGATCGATGGCTTAGAAACAGGTTCTTTCATTTCTGGAGTGGTTGTAGGTTGGCTTTCTTTCAGTGATTCTTTCTTTGGATTGTTGTCCTTTGACTCCATGTCTGTTTCTAACACCTCAAAAGCATTGCTTGTGTTTTTAAGGGAAGTGCTTGCTTTAGTCTGTCGTTTTTTGTTTGCTCTCTATCTTGCATTTGGTCGTACAAAGGCTTCCTTACTCTTTTCTTCTTTGTTCTCCTTGGTTTTCTCCACCGATTTGTTCATTGGGCATTCTCTTATCTAATGTCTATGCTCATGACATTTCCTGCAGCGGAAAGGGATCTGCTCATAGTCTATCGCTTGAAAATACACTTCATCTCTGTATTCCAGCGATAAGCCCTCATGAAGTGCTCCCGAAACATCCATTTCTACACAGATTCTAATGCATGAGATATACCTTTTTTGTAATGTCGCTTCTGAGGCTTTAATGAAGGTACCTAACTTGTTGCCTATTTGTTTCAGTGCAGCATGTCCCCAATAGTCAATCAGAAGAGAGAATAGGCGAATCCAGACCGGTACATGTTTGAAGGTTTCTTGTTCTGGCGCAAAGTTGGGTTTCCATGGTTGCATGTAAAGACCTGCTAAGGCAAAGAAATACGATCCTATGTCAAATACTCGATCCTTATCTTCCAAATCGGAAAAAACCACTGTGAAAAAACCCTTGGCTCCTAAGTGTAGTTTTACATCCCCTTTGGGTTTCCATTATTGCTTTATTCACATGCACAGTGCTTTTTCTATTGGCCAGAATCCCATGAACTTGCAGATCACTGCATGTTCTACCATGTGGTCAGGGTACGCTTGAAGTTTTGGGTCAGAAATGATTACCCGAAGGGTGTCAGTGGCTTTGGGCTTGCACAGACCTTGGGTATTTTTTCCCTTGGCTGCTGACACAGTTCCTTCCTGTTCTGCCTTGTTTTGGTTTAGATCCTCCTCTTCTTTTGATTGTTCATCCTCCGGCTTGCTACCTTATGAAACCTGTGCTTGGGAGGGACTCATACTGTCTCTGTTCGTTGTACTATTGCTTCCAATGATTTCTTTCTGTTTCTTGGTATTTTTGCCCTCATTGTTCCGCTTTCCTTTGTTGGTCACATTCTCCTTACCTGACTTCTCAGAACCTAATATCTGCACTCTGCCCTATGCCGATTTCTCTTTATGCATCATTACCTGTTTGAAAGATGGGATCCCAATGGACCCCGCGTTTTCCATCTGTAGGGTCAGAATCTGCCCTCTTCTGCGAAGCTCTGCCGCTCTGGCTCTGTCTTCTTCCAAAGTTGGCACTCAAGCTGTAGCTGATGCAATTTTTCTTCAAACCCTAGTCGCTCCCTACTCCCGCTTCTCTTCCCTAATTATCATCATACCATCTATTAAAATATTTCATTACAAATATATAATTTAATTTATTTAAGACATCATTAATAAATTTATTGTATTAAATAATTTAATACCCAAAAAAATACAAATAATTAAAAGCTTAACTTTCGTTATTTTTCATCTTCATTTAATTAGAGTTTCCTTGTATCTATTGAGAATTTAAACTCCGTAATTTTTACCAATTAACGAAGCAGCGTCTAGCTTCAATGTTTATATCTTGTAAAACTTTTTCTTCTTTTTTCTTTAATAGCAAAGCTAAATTCTAAGTTTAAAAAGCTTATGATTTTTAATAGCAAAGCTAAATTCTAAGTTTAAAAAGTTTATAATGGGTTGGAAATTTGATTTTTTTTTCCATCATAATAATTATGTGGATAATAATTACGTGGATATATATGTTTATTTTGAAATTAAGTTTTTAGAATTTAAAATTAATTTTCAATAATTAGTAGATGAATAGTAAAAATTCAATTTTTATTAAAAATTATGGAATAATTATAGTATTATATACAAATTAAAAGTTGAGATTTATTTCCAAAGCAATTGTGTTCAGTTTGTTTTTTAATTAAATTAATTATTTTTTAAAAAGTC
Organism: Pinus taeda; assembly: GCA_000404065.3. Taxonomy (NCBI): domain Eukaryota; kingdom Viridiplantae; phylum Streptophyta; class Pinopsida; order Pinales; family Pinaceae; genus Pinus; species Pinus taeda. The sequence goes on from APFE030319673.1 coordinate 47,905, forward strand.
AAGGAACGTTAAGTCTTACTAGCACAACTCATTGAGGATGTGCCTGGTTAAGGCGACCTAGGATCAAACCTCATGGAGGGGGAAGAGACACGCTAAAATCCAGTCAGCTTAACGTGGTGTGGCCCCTTTGATGGCTTAGATGGAACACAGACAACTTGACCAAAAAAACCACTAAACAAGTTTCATATGAAATGAGTTATGATTTTTTAGACATGTGCTAGATAAGCCATGGTATTGTAACACAGTTTATTTCTAATTTAATTAGTTTTATAATTCTTTTAATTTCAACAATTTATAGATGTATTATGAAATAAGTGTTTGCAGGGTTATTATGAATTGATTTCTATCAACATTTACAAATAGATTAATTTATACTATTACTCCAATTAATAACTATATTATAAGGAAAATAAGCTTTTTGATAACAAGACTAACCTCCAAGTTAAAAAAACCCAACTCAATAGTATTTTCTCCAAAATTTCTAGTGAATATTCTATAATCTAATTAGTTGGAACCTTACAACTGTTATTCAACCATTTTTACCATTTTAATAATTGATTAACTATGTCATAAATTCATGGTATTTTCTCCAAAATTTCTAGTAAATATTCTATAATCTAATTAGTCAAAACTTTACAACCGTTATTGAACCATTTTTACCATTTTAATAATTGATTAGCTATATCATAAAGAATTTTTGAATTGATACAAATATTTATAATTACAATTTACACATTATATAATTTAGAATTTCCAATTTTATTGATTATTAGAATTTAATAAAACGAAGGTAATTTAATTAACCATTAAAGCACACCTTACAATTTAACTTCTTTTCTTTATCTTTCACGACCCAAAAAAATCTGTGTAGCAAAGAATTTCCAGATTTTCCAACGGAAAAACCAAGGATCATCAAACTGTTTCACAAACATATAGGAGTACTTTCAGAATCTTAAAAAATATTTACTTTATTTTTTTTATTAAATGTTTTATAAAATCCAATCTTTATCTCTAATAATAATAAAATAATTATAAATCTAATAAAAATAAAACAATTATAAAATCTATTCGCTATTACTTGAAAAGTTAAATCTATCCACTTGAATGAGACATCTTACCACCTACCTTTAGATGGATCACACTTTGGCTCGAATATCCCATCTACCTTTAGATTGATTTACTTTAATTAAGAAATATAAATAAACAACTTAGAAATTATTAATTCTATTTATTATTTAAACAAAACACTCTACTTTTCTTAATAATAATTAAAATTATCAATTGGGTTTTTATACAATTTTAATCTATACTTTTAATGTCTTCAATCTATCCACTTGAATGAGACATCTTACCACCTACCTTTAGATGGATCACACTTTGGCTCGAAGATCCCATCTACCTTTAGATTGATTTACTTTAATTAAGAAATATAGATAAACAACTTAGAAATTATTAATTCTATTTATTATTTAAACAAAACACTCTACTTTTCCTAATAATAATTAAAATTATCAATTTGGTTTTTATACAATTTTAATCTATACTTTTAATGTCTTCACTGTTATGAAAATTAGATCTAGTAAAGATTTCTAGTAACAATTTCCAGAAAAGGATGAAACTACATCATTAAAACTTTTGAAACTTTTTACCAAGAAAAAACATAAAAAGTCGTATTTGAAAACAATTATTCTACAAAATTAGAAGAGAACAAAATAGAAAATACTATTTATAACTTTATGCCATTGCCCCCAATATGATAAACATAAGAACTGATCTGTAGGTTGCATAGTTCCTTGCAGGTATCTATTGGAATTTTGCCATTGCCCCAATATGATGAAACATGATAACAGATCTGTGGGTTGCACAGTTCCTTGAGGTACCTATGGGATTTATGTATGAAATTTCCAAATTCATAATTTAGTAAATGACAAAAATCCTTTGAACTTAACTAACTTTAAGCTCACAATCTCTGTATTTACCTCTGTTCACTCTTGTTATAATTTTCCCATCTCAGAAATGCAGGTATTTCGATGCTGTTCATATGTGGTGTGCTTCATCTCTCGTTTTAATAATGATTTTATGATGCCCAACCTTTCTCAAACACTGATAAGTGAGAATCATAATATGTTTTTTTTCCTATTTTTATACATGAACCAAAGGTCCATTGTAAAGATGAACTATTTTATAATGAATTTATATTTACAGACCACCCTCAAACTGTTGGAGGGATCAGCATAAAACTATGGTTTATTATAAAAAACACAAAGTCTATTGTAACAATATGCTGTCATGTCTAGTTATCAAATGTTTTATATTAGTTTTTACCCTATTCTTGCAAGTGGCCCATGGCAAGATGTGCTTATATATGTACATAATTTCCTGGCAGAATATAGAGCAATGAGAACCCAGTAAAAAATGACAGCAAAGCTTGAAAATGCTAACCAGAAAGATGACTTCAGCATCCCTAAAACAGAGAATGCATCTGAAGTATTAAAACTGACTAAGAGTAAAACTTGAAAGAATCTAAAAGAGTAGCATAAAAAACGGCAGTTCCCTGTACAGAGGAAAATTTATGGCTGAGCAATAAAATTGGGGCAAAAGAGTAGCATAAAAACGGCAGATCCTTGTACAGAGGAAAATTTATAGCTGAGCAATAAAATTGGGGCAAAAGAGTAGCATAAAAAACGGCAGATCCTTGTACAGAGGAAAATTTATAGCTGAGCAATAAAACTGGGGTGAGAGAGGCTCGAACTCTCGACCTCAGGATTCCTCAATGCAAGCTATGAGACCTACGCGCTAACCAACTGCGCCACCACCCCATGGATGAAAAGAGAAATTCTCACAATCTTTTTCTAAGGTTCAACTTTAAATCTATGGGAATGTATAATGATATGTGGTTGAATGTAAAGGAGCATGAACTTACCGAACTAAGACTGACAGGAACCTCCAAAAATGTGTATGCTGCAACTCTAATCGAACATCTCTTTCCCGTAAACTAAATTCAGCAGAATATGCTTTCAAATGTAAAACTAAACTTCATTTCACACCATAGAGAGCCAAGTAAAGAATAACAGAGAGCTTTAAAACGCATACGCTCTAACCCTAGTTAGACATTTCGGTCCCATAACCTGTAAAGAATAACAGAGAGCTTAAAGACGCATACGCTCTAACCCTAATTGGGCATTTCAGTCCCATAACCTGAATTCAACAGACACTCCGGAAAGGAAAATAAATTTCATTCGATGGGCCAGTACCTCATTTCTCGTCAGCCAGAGCTCGATTTTGAATTTGAATTCTTCATATATTTCAGCTAGGTGGGCTTAAATAAATTTCAGAGGAGGCTTGAATAATTTTGCTAGAGTGTTCTGTACTTTTCAAACAAATTTTATTACGGTTTTTTAGAAAATTAAGTTTAAATAATCTTCCTATCCTAATCCTTGCACTTTTCAAAGAATGTCCATAATTGCCTTTAATTATTTAATAAAATTTGTTTTTATTGTTTTATTCATTCAGATTAACGCCTTTAATTATTTAATAAAATTTGTTTTTATTGTTTTATTCATTCAGATTAATGTAATGTAGCATATAAAAATTGAGAGAGTATAATGATGGCAACAATTATTCACCATGCATTAAGTTAGTGATTGGCTTGGCTTAGTGCATGCTATTGATGTATGGTCTAACTCTACATGGTATGGCATGATCTTCTATGAAATGTTCTCCAGTGAAGTATTTGGCAATGGGTTGGTTTCCAATAACTAATTCATTATAGTTCAATGGTGCTTGTACTCGCATATGCAAAAACATTAATAACTCATGCACATTTGAATTTGAATTTTGTAGCTCCCATGCTTATTTGAATTTAAATTGTATCGTCTTGCTTTATGTGGGTCAGGACCTCCAAGCATTGCAAATATGTGGCATCGTTTCTTGCTAATCGTTTCGAAATACAAAAAAGGGGATGTGATCTCATCTTTGGCACCCAATGATCTTGCTCTTTACGAAGCACACTTTGTTGTTCCAATGGTGAGAGACATTCTCAACACCATCATATCTTGCCTCAACGCTCAGAATGGTGCCACCATTCTTTTAGACTATGCCTTTTAAGACTACCTTTGGTGGCGACATTTAGAGGACCATTTACAATGTAAATGTTGAGGACATGTGGCAAGTAGGAACTTGAATGCAAGGAGATCCCGACATTTCCATATTGAAATCATTAACAAATTCCTCTCATGATTAGAATCAACATCATTAACCAATTCCTCTTGCTTATTAATAGATTCAAAACTAGAGTATTTAATAGGGTTCAATTTACATGGAGGATCTTGAAATTCAAGGTGAGAGGTTAGGACTTCAAACTTTTTCTAGTTTTAAAATACCTTAATATCTTTCCACATTTAGTTCAATGGTTGTGGCAACTTTGCTTTGATTTCTCTATTTCCTCACAACCATAAAATCATCCTTTGATAAATTCTTATCGCTTTCTCAAAACATTTGTTTTCCATATGACCTTGTTCTTCAAAATTCGCTCATTGAGTTCCACGAAAACATATATCCTTGCAAATCTAGCTTGATGACCTTCTTCTATTATTTTCAATGATTTAATAAAAGAACATATTATGTTTCTTATTAGTTTTAAGCTTTTGTTGTTCCAAATTTAAACAACAGGGAAGGGAAGTGAACTCACTCCTAGATTAGGATAGGAGTATGAATCTTGGGATCAAAGTCTGGTTGCCAAAACTTGTTGAAGAGATCATGAACCATGATGGGTTTCAAATGAATATCCTATTTCTATCCACGTTAGATGTTGAGACGACCAGCATGTACACTCGACTGATTAAGGATATTTCAATTCTTTTGTTGATTTTCAGTGAAATTTATCCGAGTTTAGAGTTATTTTCACATAAATTTACAAATTAACCCTTTCGAACAAAACCATGAAGTGAGCTCTACTATATTTATTGGATCAACAATGATCTCTAGATTGGACAAGCATTTTCCCAAACATCCTTGCCTGGCTTTGCCGCCTTCATAACTTCTTACTGTAGGAATGAAAGGAAACCCTTTTCTAAAGACAATTTTGATTCACTATGATATTCTTTAATGATTTTGAGGGTCAGGCAAGTTTTCGACCAACTCATCAGACCATTGACCACATCTTCACCCTCTGCGCTGTGATTGAGGAGGCACAACATCGCTCTTCGAAAGTCTACCGTTGTTTTGTAGATTTTCGAAAAGATTTTGACTTTTTTCCGAGGGAAGCCTTACTCCAAAGACTCAGAGATATTGGCATCTCGTCGACCTTATTGATAGCTATTACGTGCCTATATGAGTGTGTCCTTGGTCATCTTCGCATGGCTCATGGGATGTATGATTTCATCTTAAGCATTATTGGGGTTAAACATGGTTGTCCATTGTCTCCTACCCTGTTTGGGATCTATATTGATGAGTTGGAGGCTTTTCTACATGAGCATATCCTGGACATTGATTCTTTCTTTCTTCACCAAGTCATGATATCTAGTCTACTCTTTGTGGACGACGTGGTCCTCCTCTCCTCATCTCCAGAAGGATTACAGAGGCAGCTGGATGCCTTAGCTTTGTTTAGCGATCTTCGATAGTTGACGGTCAACCTGGGTAAAACCAAGGTTATGATCTTCAATGGGGTGAAGAAAACTTCAGACCTTCACTTCCTATTCAGAGGGGAGGAGGTTGAGATCACTAGCACATATACGTACTTGGGGGTGCAATTCTCAGGTCCCCGCTTCAGTTTGCGACCAATGCTTCAACCTCGGACCAAAAAAGGATATGGATCTTTATCCCTTCTCGAGAGACAATGCTTTCGACATTACTTCCAGGACATCTTGTCCAAGATGAGCCTCATGCACACCTTGATCCGTCCCACTATTCTATACGGCTCAGAGATTTGGGGATCATCTTTACTCGAGTCAGATTAGGCTTTAGTTAATAGACTCTAGACTCTTCTTCTTCGCTGTATCATTAGATGCAAACAAACAATACCACAACACATCATCCTTGTAGAGATTGGAGCTCAGCTCTTTTGGCTTGAGACAGTATTCAGTTTGGTCTCATTCTTGCATCGTGTCCAAGGATTTGCAGACTCGATAAAGAGTAGGGACTATAACCCTTACTTGGCATATTTCTCTTCTGAGACTATTGCTCGTTCTCAAATGTTGGTTTATAGGAGTTTAAAATCTCCTAGAGTTAGTGGACATTCAGTTGGATTGTCTCCCTCCTTTCCGATATTCCTTGGATGCTCCTAGTCACCTTCTACCTACTAGACAAGAGTTGAACAAGATCATCAAGGAGGACATCCACAAGCATTCCGTCGAGGTCACCTGGTTTAATCCTCCGGGAGGTTGTGCCCAAAGATGGCCTTTTATGTTGAGCACTTCCTGGAGTTGAGAGACGGGCTCATTATTCGACCCGAGTATATGTTTCACCATTTGATGCATGCTTTTCACATTCCTCTAGGCTAGCTGAGAGTAGGTTCTCATAAACTTCGGGTAGAGACAGACCACCAGATTGATAGACTAGATAGAATTTGTCAGGTATGTCATTTACAGGAAGTAGAGACTGAGGTGCACTTCATTTTTGGATGCCCTATCTACTACGAGATCAGAGGAAGATTCCATTGCTTGTTTAGAGACTCTTAAACCCGCACAAACTTTTTCAAGTATCCCAATCAAAGATGTTTGGTCCTATATATGCAAGAGGCTCTCAGGTTTTGAGCTCATACTCTTAAGCCTCCCATCAAACCAGACCCCACATAGAGGATCACGACATTTTTCAAGGTACTACCTTCAGACAGGGGTAGAAAGAGAATGATTGATACCGTGTCATATCCAGACTCTAGACCAGTGAGGATTCATGGGACTTAACCCTTCACATGAGACCTCAACAACAAAAACATCTCAGATTTGTCCCTGGGAGATGGACTAGGTCCTCCAGACCTCAATAGTGGGCAAACTCCCCCAGACAACGCGTTAGTGGATAGTTCGCACCTCGCCCTTCATTGGGCTAGCAAACTTTGTGGAATTTTTTTCAATTTATTCAACCAAACTCATATGTTCGGAGAGATGGATCTGATCCTCAGACCCATTAGCCCCTGGATCTTCTTTGTCAGGGCATCCCATACATTGTATCTTTTATGTTCCTTCATTGTACCTTTTATATTCATGCATTATATTTTTTTTATAGGAGACTGTTTGGTTCTCCTGCATTTTATGGACATCATTGTACTCAACAGTCCCTTTGACCTACTTTGTGGTCATTAGTTGGACATAAATATAATTATCTTATCTTATCTTATCTACTTCTATTAAATATTTATATAATGTGAACCTTATTTTTTGCTTCAGCCTCTATAATTTGGTATAAATTACAAATTATAACTTGCATTGTAAAGATAATAATAAAATTAAAGAAAATTGAGAGCAAAGAATTGTAATAATTCACACACATCCATTACAAATTGTTAAAATAATGCACATTCCACATTGTCCCAAAGAAATAAAGCTATTCATTTATGGTTTAAATCACAAAACTTCACATCAATTGATCCATTGTCATTTCATCATGTGTGGTTGCATCCCACATTAACTAAAGATTTGGCTAAATTATTTAGAATTACATTCAAGATCATGAATTTATGAAGAATAATCATTATAGAAAATTAAAGAATACTCATTCTACATATAAAATAAAAATAAAAATTATCATGTTAGGCCCCTATACTACTAGTGTAACCCCTTATTGTTATTAGTACAACCCCCTTATTATATCGTTGTACCCATGTAGTTCCCATATTGTTACTATTATGCCCCATAGAAGCCCACTATTGTTATTATTGTGCCCTTACATTATTATTGTTATGTCGGCTTTGGTTATATTATGACCTCTTAGACTCCTATATATAGAAATGAGGTCTTTTAATTTGTATCATCCAAGAATTGTTCATTTGTGTAATGTAAAGGAGGTTGCCTCCTCAAAGAGGCTGAATTCTAAGGCGTTCAACTATTCTTTTCTATCTTTTTGTGAGCTGGTTTCATAACATTTGGTATCAGAGCTTTGGATTCTAGGGTTTCACTGCTCCAAACAAGTCATCGTGCCATTTTCGCTATAACTTATTTTCTGCGACGTTTCAGAAGCTAAAAAAAAAAACCCATTTGGGCCGAAATAGTTCTGAACTTACCCGCTGAAGATTCCACATGGGAGGACAAGACTTTTATACAAAAGCATCAAGAACTACTCAAGCGTTAAGGACAACACTTTTTGAAGGAGAGGGGCATGTTAGGCCCCTATACTACTAGTGTAACCCCTTAATTGTTATTAGTACAACCCCCTTATTATATTGTTTGACCCATGTAGTCCCCATATTGTTGCTATTGTGCCCCATAGAAGCCCACTATTGTTATTATTGTGCCCTTACATTATTATTGTTATGTTGGCTCTGATTATATTATGACCCCTTAGACTCCTATATATAGAAAGGAGGTCTTTTCATTTGTATCTTCCAAGAATTGTTCATTTATGTAATGTAAAGGAGGTTTCCCCCTCGAAGAGGCTGAATTCTAAGGCGTTCAACTATCTTTTCTATATTTTTGTGAGCTGGTTTCATAACATATCATGTGAAGAAAATATACATTAAAGACTATACAATGAATATGTTGGTTGCCTCTACTATGTCCAACAATAAAAGAGAGGAGTCATGGAAAAGAATGCAAAAGAGGAACAATCTTATGATTTAATAACATAAAGCTTTGCAGTAGCAAGTGTGCCTCCAAATAAATGAAATCATTCCTATTATCATCATTTCTGAAAAAACCATGCTTCATTTCCTCCCAATAGAACAAATGGTTGCATCACATCCCTACTTATTATGATGAGGATGGATATAATGCATGCATGTAAGCTTAAAGAAGTAAGGATGCCCCTCCAACCAAGATAGCAATATTCTCCAATCTAATGGTGTTGATGCTACTACTTAAGCTTCTATAAATGTTCATTTACAAAATCATTTACATACATGTGTATTATGGAAGTTATGCCCATTTATGGATGTTCACTTCTTTAAATGCTCACATATAGAAATTCTTTTATAAATGCAAATAGATGGAAATGCTTACGTAAATGCACATTTATATAAACCCAAGTTTTCGTAAATGTGTGCTTCCATAAATGCACATTTAAGGAAGCCTCGGATTTTGTCTAAGTAAATTTATAGAATTTGTCTTCGTATATGCACATTTGTAGAAGTGTTTCCTCAAATGTGCATTTATAAAATTTCTTTCATAAATGTGCATATATGGAAGCATTTCCATGAGTGCACATTCATGAAAACCTAGGATTCTATAAATGCATTTGTAGAATCCACCTTCCATATATGTGCATATACAAAAGCCCTTCCATAAATGTGCCTATACAAAAGTTGGCATATGTAAATGCACATTTAAAGAAGTCCTCTTTTCATATGTGCATGTAAGGAAGTGGGTGAGTTTTAACATTTGTGAATTCACACATGCATGCTTCTGCATATGCACATATACTAAAACCTACTTTTTTTTAGGAGAAAAAAACGAACAACCTTCATTAATAAACAAGTGTTTACATTTCCAGGGATCTTTACCCAAAGAATCACATATATATGCAAACATATAGAAAACAACAAAAAGTGCTCTAGACTATAAACATCATCACAACAACTGAGGGAGAAGTTACATGGAAGGACTAATAACACCCCAACATCAATGAAATCAGGACAATACAAGTGGAAACAACAAAAAAGTATTACTACAAGAAAACATCCCAAGTAGCCTACCAAGAAGAGATAATAACCATATGAAAACTGAAAAGAAACCTTCAGGGGGGCTTGCAATCTAATGGAAAATGTATTCCCTGCAAACGAAATTCAACAGAATATGCCTTCAAATGTAAAACCAAACTTCATTTCACACCATCGAGAGCCAAGTAAAAAATAATAGAGAGCTCTAACCTACTTGGAAATTCATCTCCATAACCTGCAAAGAATAACACACAGTTAAAATATGCACACGCTCTAAACCTAATTAGGCAACTGGGTCCCATAAATTGAGTTCAACATACACTATATGATAGAAAATAAATTTCATTTCAATCCAATCTATGCACCTCATTTCTCATTATCTAGGGCTCAATTTTGATTGAATTTGAATGTTTTCATAAGTCAGAAAAGTGTGCTTAAATAACTTTCAGATTAGGCTTGAATAAATTTACCAAAGAGTGTTTTGTACTTTTCAAACAAACTAGAGATCTTTTAGCAAATTAAGTTTAAATAATCTTCTTATCATAAATCTTATAATTCTTGCACTTTTAAAACAAAGTTGCACACTGCAATAATTCCACTTAATTATTTAATAAACATGTTTTTATGGTTTCATTCATTAGGATTAATCTATGTTGAATCAGAACTTGTCCCAAAAAAAAACATCTACCAAAAAAAAGCCTACATACTTTGTGTTGCTATGTTCGGGGACTTTTTGACACTTAGGAAACCTCCCCAAACTGTTAGGGGTTTCATTGGAGACTCAGAGATTTGCTAGTTGTCCCCAAGACTTTTCGAGCATATTTCAAGGTTGTTTCTGGCGGATCTCAAGGATTTTATGGGTAGATTTTAGGGATGTTTTGGGTAAATTTCAAAGATAATCCAAACATATCGCTTCAATTTTGACAATCATGGACATTGATGACTTAAAAATATGATGATTTTTCCCTTCCATTATTATTTTAAATTTTTTGTACAAGTTGCAGGTCAAAACATGAGTTTGTTGGAAACTAGATCACTAATGAGATGGGGGGTGAATCAATAATGAAGGCACTTATAAACTTTTCTTCAAATGATTACTCTTTAGACTTTAACCATGCACAAGCTGAAACACAAAAACATATATTAGAACATCAAATATAAACATGAGACCATGAAAGCATTCAACACAAGGGACACAAATATTTATGGTGGAAAACCCTCTCCAGGGAAAAAAAATAACCTGTTTTTGTTGCGTCGCTCAAATATTCTATTATGTCAAGAAACTCTTTACATGAGACTCAAATGACTATTATCTAATGGTGACTCTTTCTAATGCAGATCTACATACTACCATCTTCTAAAGGCCACCATGATCAATAATCCTCGCCCGGATACTTTGAAACTAATAATCTACTCTACACACTCCTATTTGTTGGAATCCACCATGACCAACGAGCCTTGCCCAGTTTCTTCTGAACTATCCAACCACCATTGAATTGAGGAAACTTCTCACTTATATTGATTCCATTGGAGTCCTCCAACTCCACTTCTCTATGTGGTTCATATTTCAAAATATTTCAGACTGGAACCGAGAACTGCTCAACATGAGCACTACAACAATGTATCATCAAAGCACACAATCAAAAACCAAATCTCCAATCTCCAAATTCACCACAAACTGCAACACAATCTCTCCATGCACTTCTACCAAACCACACTTCAGCTTCTAACTTACAACACAAAAATGATGGCTGAAACATACTTCATCTAACTGCTGCAACACCTACAAACTGTTTCAGAAAGTTTGCATCACACAGCTTTCACACAATCCTCCAAGATCACATTCTCTCAACACACCAACAAATTAATCAACCATATTATCATTGAGCTTCTTCCAATATATAGATGAACTAAGGAGCTCAACTCAATAATTACCGAGAACTACTAAGCTCCAAAAACTATGTTCATATGCTTGATTTGATCCAGATTCAACTCACTGACTTGATCAAGCCACTCGCTCCACTTCATAAAAGATATTTTCAATGTTAATTACTTTCTAGAAGCTCCTTGACCTTTTCCAACCTTTACATGAAAATTTATGAATAAGACAAGCCGAAAAAACCATAAATTACCTGAGATGCACGAGGAATGAGGATAAAAACACTTCCAGGATGTATGTGCAACCATTGTGAAGGAAACCTGCGTATATTATTGGGTATATGCAACTCTGATGAAGGAAACCTATGTATATCCTTTAAAACTCAATTTTCACATATGTTTAAATCACCACTTGGAGTTGATCTCCAGGAGTAAGTTATGAACATCATGGCACACCTCCACACACACTTTGACACCATCACAACAAGCATAAAGCTCAAAACAGGGCATCATACTCATAACTACATGGCATATATCAAGTGACCTCCATCTAGTAGCTCAACTCTTCCAGAGCTTTTCCAACATCTCCAACACCTGTAGAAACATCTCTAGTACCTGTAGCAACATCTCCAACACTTGCATCAACAACATCAAGTCATCCAAATTCCTCCAATCATCTAATTGCCTCTACCACCGGTAGAGGCACCTCTAACTCATGTAGCAACGTCTCCAATGCTTTCAACACATGTAGAAGCATATGCAACACCTATAGCAACAATCCAACCACTTGCAACGGTAGCATCTTCAAAATATGTAGCAACACCCATCTCTACTCAGCCTCCAAATCCATGTTGACATCAATGCCAACCAATAGGACCACCAAGCCAAACACTCAGCACACGTCAAGAGAACTACTAACATCATAAGGTCTATAACAAGCAGCACCATGACTTTGTTGACATCAATTCCAAAACTACAATGTCAACAAAGTTTTTTATGATGAGTTTCAATTTGGTTTCCTAGTGATTTAGATATTGTATTTTCAATGGTAAAATTACAAGAAACAGTCTCTATGTCAAGAAAATAGAAAATGCAACATTTTAAAAGGCCAATCCTTGTGATTATTGCCATTGCTCTTATCTTCTTCATTTTTTGGATCATCTCAGCTTTTAGATATTATATGTGGGTCTCAAGGAGTCATTCAAGTTTAGTGCTTCCATCATACGAACCTCGAGCATTATGAAAAACAATCATATAATAGTGACTTGGATTAGGTACGAAATATTAAAATAAATTCCTATTCAATCCCCTTTTTAATATGAAATAGGAATTTAATCTCTTTAAAAAACCAAATTATTTTATAGTGGTTTTCAACACAGGTGTACAAGTTTGCAAAACCTATTGATAAGGGAATCCCTTTATGTTTAACATAGTCATCATTAACAAGAAATATGAAGACAAAAAAACTACTATAAAGACAATTATTTGTCTAATAGATCCTTCATGGACCTTATTACAAATAGAAAGTAGTTATATTAAGTTTCTTAAATATAAATCTCATGTCTAGTATCCAATAATGGAAAGCCACTCAATCCTTTGTTAAATTGCTCGATATTTTTCATAATTGGCAAGTGTAAGGGCTATGCATAATACTATAAAGTATAGCTTTGTTATGCTTACAAGCTTGAAACAACTACAAATGTTAATAGTGAATTCTAAATACACACACACACACATAGAATTGGCATCCCTAACTCATCGTCCCCTAAAATTTTTGGGGGTGCACTCTAGTCATTCCGGGGACACATCCCCACCATACCCCATCCCCAAAACCAATGCAACATAGGAATTAATGTAACATGTACGACAAGTACTCACAAAATTTGAGGTATAATAATGGCAACAATTATTTACTATGGATTAATCCAATGATTTGTTTGGCTTAGTGCATGGTATTGATGTATGGTTCAGATCTACATGGTATGGCATCGTTTTCCATAGAATTTTTCCTGACAGTTGGTGAAGTATTTCAGCATAGGTTGGTTTTCATAACTAATCTATAATAGTTCAGTGGTGGATGTACTCGCATGTGTGCAAAATCATTAATTCCCCATGCACATTTGAATTTGAATTTGAATTTTGCATCTCCCCTGCCCATTTGAAATTAAATTTTATTGTCTTGCTTTATGTGTACTGAGATTTTGAAAGACTACAAATGTATGACATCGTTTCTCATTAATGATTTCCAAATATAGAAAGGGGATGCATCTTAACACTGGAACCCAATGTTCCTGCTCTTTACTAGTCACATTTTGTCGTTGCAATGGCCAGAGTCATTCTCAACACCTTCATATCTCACCTCAACACTCAGAACATCATCATCATTCTTTCAAACTATGCCTTTTAGTGGTGACATTTAGAGGACCATTTACGATGTAAATGTTGAGGACATGTGACAAGTAGGAACTTGAGTGCATGAAGATCCTAAGGTTTCCATATCAAAATCATTAACAAATTCCTCTCCTGATTAGGATCAAAATCATTAACCAATTCCTCTTTATTATTAGTGGATTCAAAACTAGAGTATTCAATAGGGTTCAAGCTACAAGGAGGATCTTGAAATTCAAGCTAAAAGAGCCCACTCCATGGATTTGTCTCCAAAGTTTGTAATCTAATTTGTCAAAAACTTGAAATAGGTAATAAACCATTTTTACAATCTTAATAATTTATAATTATAAATTATCAAAAAGTTTTTTAATTAATTCAAATAGTTAAAATTACAATCTAAATAACATAAAATTTATAATTTAGTTATTCATGAGAAAAAACCATACAATTGATTTAGATTTAAACAGGAATGCAAAAAATTACAGATATAACCATACATACAGAGATGCAATAGAAATAATACTTCACTTCATTACTGTAAAATACTGAAATATGCTTACAAACAGAAATGGAAATAAACTAGCTAGGGCGATGGTAGCTTATCTCTGAGAAGAGATGTGGCAGCTACATGCCTCTGAATTGTGTTACAATGAGGCTCGAACGCCTATTTATTGTTGAGAAACAATAGAAAACCCTAAACATCCAAAAACCTAACCCTAGGAGATGAAACACCAAATTGTGGGCCCCATTTGGGTAAATTGGTACATCAACTTCTCGGGGTCGTAACTTTGGCATATGATCTTCGTTTGACGCGCACAATACCTCGTTAGAAAGATCTATCCGAGGAATACAACTTTGGGAAGAGCAATATTGGTCCATGGACCCATGTTACTCCCAGATTTCCCAAAAAACGTCATTGAGGGCCTGAAAACGGCTCCGGAAGTTCAGGACCCGAAAAACTGCTAAAAATAGTAAATTGTGCTACAATTAAGGAAATTGAAAAACTGAAAGAGACAATTGTGGGGGTCTAAGTAGGATAGGTGGGTGGCCACCAACATCGACCTGGATCATTCCTCCCTCCTTAGGAACCAGTGGACCCCATTGCATTGAGTTCCTCCATGAGATGAGGAAACTTATGCTGAACTGGGTCCCTGGTGAGCTGTTCTGCAACCTCTGATGTATCTAGTAAGGTCGGAAGCATGGTCGAGGGTGGTCCACATTTAACACTCGCTGCAAGAGAAGGAATGTGTAAATGTTGTGCTCCAAAGCATTGTTTCCCACATCCTTGGTATGGGCTCTTGTAAGGCGTTCTTTCTGCAAATGCAACCAGACTTTTTCGCCCACTTGAAACTTGTGTGGTACCTGATGTTGATCATGTCGTTGCTTGTACTTGGAATTTTCTAGAATAGAGCGACGATATATTGATCCGTTGGGTAGAGGTGCTCTAGGAGTCAGATCGAACGAATTCTTGACTTGATAGTGCAATGGTACCCCTGTGGGTGAGGAGAAGATGTTCCTGTATTCTTTCATGATTGTATCCCTCTGCTACTGTTGCTACGTGGAGGAACCTTTTACGGGGGTCATGGATGTGGCGATGATCTTCCCCTTACTTTGGGAGCAGACCAGACAGAAAATGAATTTCCTAGTCTGGGAGATGAGCTTGTTGCATTTCTTAGTAGTGATCAAAGAGGTGGCGGTAGGTGGGGCTACCTCTGGTATCCTATATAATGAATTACCCAAAGAAATAATAACAGCGCGAGGCCTTGACTCATACACATCATGTCGCCTCCATAAGTATGGTTGACCTAATAATACATCACAAACATTTAGAGGTGCAACATCACACAATACCTCGTCTATGAAGGGCTTGATGCTGTAGGGAAGGCGACATTGCTAGCGAACTCAGGGATCGTGTCCTTGGTGAAGCCACCCGATACTGTACGACTGCAGGTGCGGTGTAGTCAATAGGCCCAACCACTTTACAACCTCTGCTAAAATGAGGTTCTTTTGGCTCCCACAGTCAACAATGAATTGCAGCGGCAAACCCTTCACCCACATCTGTGAGTGGAAAAGACACTCCCCCTCCTCTGGATCTTCGGGCTAATTCTTTTGGATCTTGGCAGTGGCAATAGTGGCGTTGGGCTCTGCGTCAATGATCTACTTCCCTTTGCCATTCCCCTTGTCAAGTTCTAACTCAAGGTCGGAACATGCATCTGATTCTGAAGCCTTCAACTCGGCCACTAGCGATTGCTTGGTCCGACACTCACTTGTGTTATGAGTGTGACTCTTATGGAACTCACACCAATTTCCTATGTCCTTCTTCAACTTCATGGTGTTTTTCTTTTCTTGCGGCTTCGACGGGTTGTCTTGGGTCACCCACCTTAGCTTTGTCCTTTGGTCTTCGGATTCGCAAATCCAAAGTCTTGCTTCTTCTGTTTAAACTTCTACTCGATCTTAACATCATATCGATATGTCGTGCCAAGCGACGATATGTTTAGGAACTCCATCTCATCTTGGATGTACTTGTGTAGGCAACCACTGTATTTGAGTACCAAATGCAACTCATAATCCTTGATACCCAATTGTGTGCGAAGGGTATGAAAAATGTTTGTGAACTCCAACACATCTTGGTCCCTTCCCTACCGCAGCATAGTCCACTTTATGTATTTGTCCTCATAGCTTTTGACAGGGTAGTACTGCTCCTTGATGGCGTCCTAGAATGAATTCGAAGTGGAAGCGGTTGAAAACAATGAGTTCATACTATCATCCTTCTGCTCGCAGTAGATTTCCCACCAGTCCTTGACGTGGGGGGTTGCTTTGAGAAGAGCGAAAATAATCTTTTCCCGACTGGAAAAATCATGAACAGAAAAATAACCTTCTAGCAGATTTAACTATTTATCTATGACATTTGCATCTATTTGACCCTCGAATATGGGGATTTCAAAGTTAACTTGTACCTTAAAGGGTGTGGCATTTCCAGAGTAGTTGTTGGAAGCTGGTGTGTCGCCCCTGAGTAGCCGCTGAAGGATCTGGGCAAAGTTGTCCATCATCACATTCCTTTGTCGCTCAAGGGCTTCTTCGAGCAAAATTTTGATAGGATCTCCTGCCCCCTCTTCTTTCTTTTCATCCACCACGGAAGGTCATCGGGATTTGTGAGGCTGGTCTTGCAAAGGTTCGACCAGTTCAAGCCCTAACTCCTTATATCCCGACCTTATTGGGGACATGTAAAGAAAAATAGAGAAAAAGCAGACCGCTCCGGTACTATTGATCTGGATTTAAACATGAATGCAAAAAGTTACAGATATAACCATACATACAAAGATGTAGCAGAAATAACACTTCATTTCATTACTGTAAAATATTGAAATATGCTTACAAACAGAAATGGAAATAAACTAGCTAGGGCGATAGTAGCTTATCTTTGAGAAGAGATGTGGCGGCTACATGCCTTTGAAAAGTGTTACAATGAGGCTCAAAGGCCTATTTATTGTTGAGAAACAATATAAAACCCTAAACATCCAAAAACCTAACCCTAGGAGATGAAATGCCAAACTGTGGGCCACGTTTGGGTAGATTGGTACATCAACTTCCCGGGGTTGTAACATTGGCATATGATATTCGTTTGATGCACACAATACCTCGTTAGAAATATCTATCTGAGGATTACAACTTTGGGAAGAGAAACATTAGTCCATGGACCCATGTTGCTCCTAGATTTCCCCAAAAAAGTCGTTTAGGGCCTCAAAGCGACTCTAGAAGTTCAGGGCCCGAAAAAATTGCTAAAAATAGTAAATTGTGCTACAATTAAGTAAACTAAAAAACTGAAAGAGACAGTTGTGGGGGTCTAAGTAGGATAGGTGGGTGGCCACCAGCATCCACCTAGATCAACAACTTGGCTTATTTTCCTTTCCTTCCACGACCCCCAAATAAATCTTTGTCTAGCAAAGGACTTCTAGAACTTTCACTAAAGGAAAGAGTATCATCAAATTATTTCACAGGCACATGGTAGTACTTTCAAATATTTAAAAAATATCTACTTTACTGCTCTTTACTTAATACAAAAATCTTGATTTTAGAATATTATTTTTTTAGGAAACCTAACCTCCATCTTCCATTTAAAAAATAAAATAAAACAAACCATTTATGAATCTAATGGAAATTTAAATCTAAAGGTGTGGAGTGAGACATATTACCACCTAATTTTCAAACCTTCAAAGCTCATTTTAGTTTAACTATCTTATCTACCTTCATATTGATCATAAAGAAAATTCTATAAACAAGTTAGAAATTATAATTTTTTATTTGAAAAAACAACCACCACCCAATTTCAAGCAGAGGTGTTTCAAACTAACAATTAAAATTAATCTAACTTGGTTTCTAAACAATTTTAATGTCTTCAACATTATGAAAATTGTTTTTTCTTCGATAAAAATCGAGAGTGCCAATTTCCAACTTGACTGTAGTAAAAATCCATAGTGCCAATTTCTAAAGAACTCCTTTTTCTACACAAGATGATGACAATGCATCATTAAAGCATGTGAAACTTTATACCAAAAATAAAGAAAGAAAGAAAGAAAATTATTTTAATGTCCACGAGACTAAAGATAGCCTATGGGATAGTTGGCTTTTTCATCTGCTTAATGTATTCGACCTTTTTTTATGAAGCCTCACAATAAATGCTCCCAGCTTCTCAACAAACCCCTTGCTAAATAGATTATTCCAAGAGCTAACTGTCAGCATATCTGCATAACTTTCCATGTTGTCTTTGAAGGCCTCACATTCTAAAATGAAATGCTTTTTTGTTTCCACTTTTTCGGAAGAACAAAAAATGCATACTCTTTCCTCCCACACTTCTTTCCAACGTCCTATTTCACAACGAAGTTGATGAGAATTAGTCCTTAACTAAGCAATAATAATTTTGTCTCTTGAAGAGATATTGGCCTCTATGTATTCTTTTGGTTGATGACTATGAGTGGGATTAAACATTTCAATATATTACATTTTCTTTCTTCCTAGCTCCTTATCCCAAGTAAGCTTGTGGAACTTATCCATAACAAAAGCTTTGATCTCTTTGATGTTTATAGGACACATGTTCAAGTAAATACCCCGTTTACTAAACCATTTGTTATTTTGTTGCATCCAAGTCTTTTTTCTGTTACACAATATGCCATTAAAGACAGCCTTAGGCAACCTACCCTCTTCCATTTGCTCAATTTTTTTTAAATACCTTATGACTCGCACCATAGCAATTGCTTCAATAGGAGAAACCCTTGTTTCACTTAAAAAGATAGCATAAGGAACTGCACTTTTAATCCTGAATTTCTTTGTAATCAAACGCTTCTGAATTTTCTCAATTTGCTTCCAATGAATGTCGGATGTATTGCTGGCCCATAGTTCACAACCATAGAGAATCACCGGAATCACTAGAAGCCCAAAAAGAGTTTGAGTGGTTTTCCAGTTCCATAACTCTGCCTCTCTACACCTATTTTGAAAAGCATAAAATGCTTTCCAACCCCTCAAAGTTCTTTTCTTTCTACAACCATCCCAGCTCATATTTTTGTTGAAGTCAATTCAGAGGTATTTATAATCTGCAACTTCTTCCAGAATGTTCCTTTCAAAGTAAAACATATGTTGGTTATGTTTTATTTTTTAAGAGAAAACCACTACTTTTGTTTTGATGATATTGACTTGCATCCCACACTTCTACGAAAATTATCAAGGGATGGTAAGTGCTCTTGCAAACCAAAAGCCGATTTAACAATCAGAATAAGGTCATATGCATACAAAAGAAGCCTTATAACAAACTTGCCCAAATAGATACCATCACCCCTTTACGAATTTAACCACTCTTCAAGCTTGTCGATATATAAACCAAAAAGGGTAGGAGATAGTGGGAAACCTTGCTTGACCCCGATATCACTTCTAAAACTTTCAAAAATGTCTGTTGAAGTTCTAATTTTGACTTTCACCTCTTCATACAGCCTATGCACAACCGCTCTCAAATGTTTAGGAACCCCAAGTTCCTCCATTTTGTACCAAATCTTATCCATAGGAACCGTGTCAAACCCTTTTCTAAAATCAACAAAGCAACAAAATACTTCTTCCTTTTTCTCCCAAACGTTGTCAATGATGTGCCTTAAATTTATACAATAATCAACTATGGAATGTTTCGGTCTAAAACCTGCTTTCCCTTTAGTACACTTGTCTCTTTCTTCTGCCCACTTGCTAATTTTATTTTCCAGCATGCTTCCAAATAGATTTGCAAACAAAGGGTTTCTCATTATGGTCCTATAATTGGAGGGATTATTGATGTCACCGCTCTTGAAAAGAGGTATTGCCAGACTAGTTGTCCAATCTGTGGGGAGCCCCTATTGTATGATGTTGTTGAAAATTTTTGTAATGTGAGGTGCAAGAATCTTTGCGCCCCACTTTAGATATTCTGCTTGTAGTTCAGCCAAGTCTTTTGCTTTTCCAACACCCAACTTCTTGATACCCATCTCTACATCTTGCACCATGAAAAGTTCAATATTAGTGTTGACCAAGGGGGGGGGGGGCGCGCAACCTTGGGATCCTGCTCATAGAGTTTTCTTGTATAGACAAACCATTTAGAAGTTGTAATACGATTTCTAGTTTGTATCTTCCTCGGTTGGATCTCTTTCTAAAATAATTTGGGATTATTTTTCCCAAGGAAGATTAGTTCTTCCCTCCTTGAAACCATGAAATCGACCTTCTTCTTACTTAATAACTGCTTGTAAGCTTTGAGCTTTATGTTATCCTTATTTTACTCTTTCCACATTCTCCTTGCCTTTTTTCATTTCTTGTCAAACCAAGCATTAACCAGAAAGGAATTTGTTTCAGACTTCTTAATTTTTTCTCTTTTGCACTCTGCAAGTGTGCATTGAACTAAATGTGTTAATTCATGACTATGAAGGTCGTGAATTTTGATTTTCTCCTTCTCGAAGAGCCTCTCTAGCGCCATTTTGAAGGTGTTACTGTTGAAAATAATACTGAGAGGGGGGGTGAATCAGTGTTATCTAGTTTTTTTATCAAATCTTCCTTATTTACTCTTTGAATTATAATACCATAAAAAATGAGCATGAACAAGAAAAGCAGACAGTCACATCAAAGAACACCAGATATAAGGTGGAAACCCAATGTGGGTGAAAACCACCTGCTGCAATATGTCTCTATCTTCTTTTCAAATTAGAAACTCCTTTTACAATGGTCTTGTACTGGTGCAGTCCTTTACCAGTACGCAGGCTGCAACCTGCTGAGAGCTACAACTCTCTCTCGTTTTCCAGTCTCTCCTGAAAGGGAGCTACAACCCCCTACTTCTTTTCAAAGGACCACTTTTCATAAATTTTCAAACTAGATCCATATACATCAAATGATCATCAAGTACATGTAAATTATACAGTCAGCTGTAATAACCAGATCAACAATAACAGAACAGAACCCAGAACACTTTATCAGCAGAAAAAATTCAACCAACAGAAGATCTTAACACAGATACGCGGTTTTTCTTTTACGGGCCTGCGTTGCTACGCAGTTCACCTTCTGCTTCTCTGCGTATACCCGCAAATCTCCTTCTTCTGGACTGCGTGGCAACGCACTTTTCCTTTCACTGAACTGTGTACAGTACGCACCCAATGGCACTATCGTGCCGCGTACTTTCCAGGAGATACGCACTCAAAAGAATAACCGCGCTGCGTACTTTCACAGCAGGTACGCACCCAGAAGAATAATCGCGCCGCGTGCTGCTACAAAAAGCACGCACCTGAACCACTGTTGCCCTGCGTACCTACGCACTGAGCCTTCACCGCTTCTGCGTACCCACGCACAGAACCTTCGGCGCCTCTGCGTACCCACGCACTAAACCTTCGGCGCCTCTGCGTACCCACGCACTGAACCTTCGGCGCCTCTGCGTACCCACGCACTGAACCTTCGGCG